>DWPV01003976.1:0-14297 GCA_018251915.1 Urbanus proteus proteus
GTCTCTATATCCCTACGTATGCTTAAATCTTTAAAACTACCCAACGGATTTTGATGCGGTTTTTTTTAAAGATAGAGTGATTGAAGAAGAAGGTTTATGTGTATAATAACATTAGTTTTTACTCTAGTATATTTAGTATCAGCATTGCACCCGTACGAAGCCGGGGTGGGTCGCTAGTTTAATTATAAAAACAGCATCTAACGTCGCTACTCTCTTCTACTTCTTCATCTTGTAGCGATACGATATATAAATACAGCACATGTGCAGTTTTCACAGATTAAAGATATTAACACGCACAGCAACACGCGGTGTCTATTGTACACTCGTCCCTTTAAGGGAGATCTATGTTCAGCCGTAGATTTTACGGGCTGGTGGATGAATGAAAAGAACAAATACATGACCCTACAACTTTGTTTGTGGGCAACAGTGGTTACATCACGATACTTAGTGATAACATTCTATTAGGTAAATATTGTATAATAGCGAGTAGGGTATCACATCCACTCGTAATCATGATTTGTGAAATGTTATCCTTTAATATTATGCCGTTGACATGGATTTGCAAGACCCTTATGAAAGTAACAGGTGTACCGGAAAAAGTATTGCACCTACAGCGCACCATAGGATAGTATTTCCTAATCCTCACCATGTGGTTCTTTTAAAATTGTTAAAATATTAACATGGTGTATATTTTTACATTCCAGTTAACAATTCGTGTGACTGACGTGAACGACAATGCACCCAAGTTCGAGTTGCCGGACTACCAGGCGCACAACGTTGATGAAGACATTCCTCTCGGCACAAGCATCCTAAAGGTGAAGGCAATGGATGCAGACTCAGGGAAAAATGCAGAGATTGAATATCTAGTTTCAGGTACGTTCTAAACAATAATCCCGTATTATATGAAACATCAAAATCTACTACAGTCAGTAGCGTATTTTCCTATTACAATGCGAATATTAGTAAGGCAGTCTGTTACCATACAAATCCGATATAAAAATATATTTGTACCGATAAAAATAATAGAATTTAAAACTAAATTGGATTTTTTTGGAAGGAGATACAACATCTCTTATCTTCGACTAACTATATCTAAAGAAAAAGGAAATAATACCTGATGAAACTTAACTAAACCATGTTATTTTATGCATTACAGACGATCACTTCAGCGTTGACTCCAATGGCATCATAACAAACAATAAACAACTGGACGCTGACAACAACAACGCGTATTACGAGTTTGTCGTGACAGCTAAAGATAAAGGCGAACCCGCTAAGACAGGAACAGCAACAGTTCGTGTTTATACTAAAAACAAAAATGACGAGGAACCCAAATTCTCTCAACAAGTGTACACCCCGAATGTCGACGAAAACGCTGGACCGAACACTTTAGTTACAACCGTTGTAGCATCTGATAAGGACGGTGACAATGTTCGCTTTGGATTCGTCGGAGGAGGCACAAGTTCTGGTCAATTTGTAATAGAAGAAATAACAGGTGTAATTCGATTGCATAACAAAGCTATTTCACTTGATCGAGATAAATATGAATTAAATGTGACTGCAATGGACGACGGCGCTTGTTGTGTAAACGGTGACGCTACTATACACACTTCTACCGCAGTTGTTGTAGTATTCATAACAGACGTTAACGATAACAAACCAATATTCAAAGATTGTCCTACATATTTTCCGAAAGTTGAAGAAGGTGCTCCGAATGGCAGTCCGGTTATTAAAGTTCATGCAACTGACGAAGATAAAGGTGTAAATGGTCAAGTGAAATATTCGATTGTACAACAACCAAATCAGAAAGGCACTAAGTTTACCGTGGATGAAGAAACGGGCGAAGTGTCTACGAATAAAGTTTTCGATCGAGAAGGAGATGATGGTAAATTCGTTTCCGTAACAGTGAAAGCGACTGATCAGGGAGAACCATCCCTTGAAGGTGTTTGTTCATTTACTGTGGAAATCACTGACGTAAATGATAACCCACCGTTATTTGACAGACAAGTAAGTAAATAATGTAAATAGGAGTATATTACCAGTAATAGTAAATAGATCTATTAGATACCGCACTTGCATGTTACTTTAAGTCATTTTTGCATAACATTTACGAATTACTGGTAATTGTGTATTACAGAAATATGTGGAGAATGTCAAACAAGACGCTAGCATAGGCACGAATATTTTAAGAGTGTCAGCATCTGACGAGGATGCAGACAATAACGGAGCAATCGTTTATACTTTGAGCGCTCCATATAACCCAGCTGATATTGAATATTTTGAAATTCAACCTGAATCAGGTTGGATTGTGTTAAAGAAGCCCCTGGATGTAAGTATGCAATCTATGCTCGTTTTAGGTTAACGGTGTGAACTTGTGACAAGATTGACGAGTGAATGGGATCAACTTTTAAAAAGTTTGGTGGATGAGTGCTACCTACAGGCCCTAGGATTCAATTGGCACATACTTTAAGTTTATTTAAATGTAAATAGTTCTAAATTACCGCTGCTGTAAATTGCTGTGGAGAGGGGTCAATCCTGGCTGTGAGGAGTAGTTGTCCATTGAACGGCGGCGCGGGGCCGCCGGCCACGCCGCAGCCGTTGGGGGCTTGTTCTTCTTGCAGCACAATTAGTTTGAGTTGCCGCCAGCGCCGGCTCCGCACTGAATCTTCGTTAAGATTTATTTCTGCAGCACCATCTTGCATTAACTATCCTACCGATAAATACGACTTGTGTATAATACTTATGAACGAAATGATACTGCTGTAAATATTACACCGTTGAAACCTATGTTTAGTTCTAAAACATGTACAGTTTCCGTAACAGCACTTCTGTATATTCCGCACTGACTAGTTTTGAAATTTATTTTATTGTAAGTAATCGGTTGATTAATTTCAGAAGCTTACGCTTTTAAACATACCTATCAGTATTATAATTATGTATGTACATGTTTTGTTACTAATCTCTGATATGATTTGCGGAGTGCGCTCCTACCGAGCGGTTCGAGTTCCGTTCGTTGTTTGTGTTGCCACGCTAGACGACTACTCATGCTAAGGACTCATTTTATTAGTGTAATCATCATAATTATGAATTTTTTACAGGGCGCCAGTTTAATTCTTTAAATTGTCTTAATATGTATATTATCTGAGGTGGTCAGATTGCCCGTGCGGCAGTTTGGCCATCTGGCCAGTTGTGACATTATTCCTTCTGTGAAAGGGGCTACGTTCTCAAACCAAATTTTGTACAGTTAACCGTAACGTCCATCGTTTGTAATATATTCATTACAATGAGTGTCGTTTTGTTGTAGTCGTTTTGAGGTCATTAAACCTTCTTATGACAACCTGACCTTTCCGCCATGTCTTGTATGCAGAGCTGCATGCATTTGCCTGCTTTTTGTTAAGTTTTATTTTTTAATTTTTAAAGTTAGTTTAGTTAATATACCTACTGTAAAAAGTATAAATAATGTACAGTTTGTCTCTTTCCTATTGTACATACCAAAATGTATAATACCATAAATATATTATTTCCAATTTTATTTCTTGCACAGTCTTATATTGGCTACAATACGCAAGTAAGTAAGTAAGCTAGCACGAATGATGCCTTTGCGTGGGAGCTGACGAAGTGAGTGGTCTTTTCGTAATCTAGTTGTATCTTTGTATCTTCCTTCTCTTGTTTTAGTTTGGCTTCATGAATGCGAGGACGACGAACGAACGATAATTTTGCTACATTGAAATAAAATTAAATATAGATTTTCAATTGATGAATACAAAATAATATGAAAGTGGATGATGATTAGATTATTATTTTTTCAATTGTTTCAATTATTTATTAGCCATCAGTACGTTATGTGTTTATATTTGAGTTGTGTTATTTTTTATTTGTCCCCGCTGACCTCTGACCCGTGTATGTGTAGCGGGACAGGTACCGACTGCGCGTGCGCGCCTCCGACAGAGGCGCCCCGCCCTCCTCCGCAGACGTGGACGTTGAATTAGACGTGGTAGACAGGAACAATAAGCCCCCCATCTGGGACATGACCACGTATGGCCCCGTTCACATCAAAGAGAATGTCACAGTGGGTACCGTAGTGACCAGTGTGAAAGCCAGGTTGGTATAAGGCGCAGCGGGTCCCCGGGCCCGCCGCTCCTCCACTCCCTAACACTACTAACGACGTGGTTTTGTCTGTTTCCATCGAATCTTTCCCCGATAGCGAGAAACGTACAAGCTGGAGGCTATGGCTCAAGACAAGGGCTTCCCGCCCTTGTCCAGAACCGTGGAGGTCCAGATAGACGTAGTGGATCGCGCGAACAATCCCCCCGTGTGGGATCACACGGTGTACGGCCCGATCTACATTCGAGAGAATTTGCCCGTGGGTGCCAAAGTGGTGTCCGTTAAAGCAAGGTGCGTGTCTAACTGTTCGGCACGGGCACCGCACGCAGCCCCGTCACCTGCACGCAGTGTGCCGCGCGCCGCGCCCCGCCCCCGCCCGCCGCCCTCTCCACGCGATGCTTTGCTCTACTGGAATCATTCAACCTTTAATTTTTTCAACGCGTAAATCTACCAAAATCACGTTTAATATTATTTTGCAGTTCAAATCATTGTACCCGACCTGTCTCAAACTAAATCTCACTCTCATCAATTGATTGATTAACAAATTGCCATGAAGTCCCTGTAACGAAAAGCTATTTTAAATCAGTAGAGAGAAGTACGCCAGAGAACAATTATAAACTTCGAACTCGTTCCATACCATGCACTTGACGGTTCGTTATCATAATGGAGGAACAATTTGTTCGAGTTCGAATTTGATAGTTGGGCAAGGTTTGGGTGCGGACGTGTCGCGTACGTTTTCAATATTATTATTTGCCTCTCACTTGGTGGTCTGAGTACGATGTGATCTTGTCGTTATACTCATGCATCGTTAAACACGCGGTACTCTCGAGGCTCACCAGCGTATATTTAGAGGGCTCACTGCTTACAAGGAACGGGGATCACAGTGTTGTGAAAATGCTCAAAAATATCTATTGATCAAATAAATCAACTTTAAATTTTAAACACATTCGAATTTCGATAAGAAATTGTTTAATATTATATTTCATGTTTCCTCAAATATCCGTTTCATGTTTAATTTTTTTCTTGTTTCACTCTACTCATAAAAACTAAGCGAATGTCGTTAACGTAGAATTCACTTTTTATGTACGTTACTGTTAACGGAATAAGAAACTTCAAGAAGTCTGCTTAAAGCTAAAAGATTTTATATTGTCGCAAGTTAACGTTATGCGCTATTACGCTACACATTTAATCATACTCTACGTAGGGTGAAGTTCTTACCGTGACATAACTATAGAGTTTGCATACCCAGATATATGCAGTTTACAAATAACGTATCGCGAAAAAACAAGTAAAAGTAATACACATTACCTTTATCAATACATATTTTTGAGCAAACGTGGAACATGTTAACTGATAGGACGTATTTATCAAATTTGTGTCCATTGTTATTGCATGTAGGATGCGGCATCAGTGCATTATGGGTCATATTATATACGTTTATCTCTCGATTGTCTTCGGCTGGTCTAATGAAACAGTCATGGCATGGATATAAGTGTTTTTATTTCGTAGATTAGAGTAGGTCTTATCGTTTCTTTTGATAATTTTGATATTATATACCTTCATTCAATACTTAGTGCTTTTGGAAATAATTATCCTTTAAAAAGTTTTATTCATCGTTTTTTTTTTGTTTTGACAAGTCTTGCAAAGAAAATAATCAGAATTTTGTTCAAATAATTTAGTTCAATGATTTAGTAGATAGAGAATCATTTTTCAGTCTTTTTTACATTTTTATGTTTGCTGTAGACGATTTAATGTTCATCATTTTTAATGTTAAAGGTAAGTTAACAATTTTGCGAAGAAAATTGAATGGAGCCTGCCTATACTGAACATTTTTATATTAGGTTTTACAAAGTAACTGCTAGTTATTAGTTCTCCGACGTAGAATATTTTAAGACGTGTCTTTTTTAATTGGACCATATTGTTTGAAATCTGAATAGGCCTTTTGCTATTAGTTCCTTAAGTTCAGCTGAATAAGTTATACTAAAATTAACTCAGAGTTGTAATTTTTCCTTTTTTGTTAGGATCGTTTAAAAATAACAAAATTAATGATAAGTTGATCAAATCGTTAAAAAACAATATTAATTAATTAAAATCAATTGGTCTACGTTTAACTAGAGTAGCTAGTAGGACGGTGCTAAATTAGATTTATAGAATTATCCATAAAGTAAGTACAGTCTGTTGTACTTACTACCTTAGATTTGATCGTTACAAAATATGTTCAATATAATTAAACATCGAATTTACAGCATTTATTTTACTTATTGCCACTACTTTCTCAAGTCACTATTAAAATAAAATCATAAGGATCCATCCAATATTCATTGATTTATTATGATAAATAATATTTTGTCAAGGATATTAGGTGGAAAGAAATAATGCTAACTTAAACTTTGTCAAAAGGTCTCTACATAAACCCTACATATTTTTCTACCATGCTGTAAATTCGAACTAGTAGCAATTGCTATTTTAATACGTTAATTTTGTAAGGGTCAACCTCAGAAACTAGAGAATTATGTAAGATTAGTTGTTAACGACAAATTGTTATTATTTATAATGTGTTGAATGTGCATCACTTCTGTGCCACGGGCTATATGAGTAGTTCATGCATCGCATAGTCACTCATAGTGCATCAATCACTGAATGTCAGACGGACTTCACGTTTGTCTTGTCTATCTGTTCGTCCTAAATCACACATCTCAAACTTACACGGATACGAGCAATTAATGAAATACTAACTCACTTTACTAATATATTACGTATAAGTTATAGAATATTCATGTTTAAAAATTCACAATTGAACTGGTGGATGTAACACAGCAATTAGTCACTCAAATTACACTTTAAAATATTTTACATTTAAGTTAAAACTACTTTGACCAGTCAATATACTTAGATACTTCCATGACTAGGTTCGGGTTCCCCTTAACTGAGGTAGCCTCGTAATTATCTAGTGGTTGTCTTTAGTGTCCACACCTAAGATTACAGTAGAATGGACATCATCTTAAATGAGTCCAATTTTTTACGTATGCCATCAATTCATGATTACTTGGTGTCACAAATTGAGCTTTTCATAATTAGGGGCATCTATTTTTTTAATGAGATTAATTGTAAATTATAACATAAAGTTGACTCAAAATTTAAGTATTTACTCTAAAATTACTCGATTTGTAAGTTATCTTATTTTGTGTAGTTAATTTAATATGGCTTATTTTATCTGTTTTAGAATAATTCGTGTTAATTGTAATCCCTTCTATGTTAAGCTCATTTTGTCTTCATTAGACTTTATTACAACCTTTCTAGTAAAAACTATACTCGCATTCGATGTTGTCCTGTGTAACCGTAGTTGCTTTTTATTTTCCTATAATTACAAATCTACATCAAGTTTATGTTTTCAGCTCGGGCATTGAGAATAACCCGACAGTATTCTATCGACTGATGCCCGGCTCGACGGCACAAACGAATAAGTTCCACACCTTCTACTTACAACAACGGGCCGATAATGGCTTCACTTGGGCCGATATCAAAGTCAATCATCCGCTAGATTACGAAAGCATCAAGGAGTACAACTTGACTATTCGTGTTGAGGTAACTTTGCGTAAATATGTATAGTACTACCGTTTTAATACCGTTAGCAATTAGTGGAACATATTAAAATATGTGTTATCATATCTGTAAATGGTTATTAACTAAATAGTTTATTATACGTACTTATACCTACATACCAAAGGTTCTAGAATGTAACGAATTTAAGTTAATTTTCTACTTGTGTCTAAGTTTTCCTAAATTTAAACTCGTTTGTTAGATATCCAGCTTTCACTACCAAAATAAGTGTAGTCTACGTGAGTTGGAAATAATCTGAGAGTATTAAACTGTTTCTATCATTTACATGACATGATTGCAATATAGAACAACGGCGCCCAACAACTGGCTTCGGAAGCGACGGTCTACATCATGCTGGAGGACGTCAACGACGAGATCCCGCTGTTCACGGAGAGGGAGCAGGAGACGGTGCTGGAAGGGGAGCCCATCGGGACCAAGGTCACGCAAGTCAACGCTATTGACAAGGATGGAACGTTCCCGAATAATCAGGTTTGTTGATTCATTTTTAAATTGATTTCCCTAACAATCAGGTTTGTTGCATTTTATAGCAAATCTATCACGCAATATCCGTTGATGATCTTTAGGTTTATGCTTGTAAATGGCCGAACAAAGAGTACTACAGACGACTCGTGTGGTGGAGCGGACACTGTACTGATCTAACACGGAGAGTGTCCGAGTTCCAGGTTTGGTCCCCGGCCAGACAGATGTATGAAGGATCAATTTAGGTACCTATTGGTTGTGGATCTTGGTGTTTGTGTATTTCGTGTGTCCATGGCACTCACGACACAAGAGGAAATCAAGTATAAGGCTATGAGCGTAGAAAGTGTTATTTATAATGGCGGATTTGTAATTTAACAAAAAACAGGTTAAGAACATAATTGCATTTTGAATTTACGTATCGTTACAAATTTACAATAAGTTCAATTATTATTCTAAAAGATGGCGTTCCATACTAGGTACCTATTATGCTAAATTCAACATAGATGTTACGACAAGATAAAAGATGGCATGACATATTATGTAGTTATTTTTCGTCCAAAACTTGCATAAACATATTGGCAGGCATTATTAAATTAGAAATAGACTGGTAAAGGGGGACGTAGGAAGGAGTTTTGTGAATCGTAAGTGAAAACCGTTTCATGTGTTTATATTCGAAAACGTTACAATATTTGTCTGAGACACTGGAGGGAAACTCATGTGATTCATGATAGTACTAGTGACATCTGTATTTCATGTTAATAAATGGTTCAGCCTACTCTACACGAAACGGAAATATTGTAGCGTCATCTTCCTTACACTAATAGCCGCTAGATGGCGTTATTATCCAAAAGTTTATATAGTTTAAATCTCGGTCACTGTGGGGCGCCACTAGTCCCTATTAATATTTTTTTAAGATAACGGGCGAAGAGTTTAGAAATTTTGATAAATTGGACTAACACAGAATTGGAAATCTGCTCATAAATAATTTGCAATAATTACAAGAAAGTCGAACAGTAAAGCTGTTTGGCCATTCACTAACTGCTTGAGCAACTTTTGTAAGCCATTAAGTCTGACCACCCATTGGCTATCATCGCTTGAGCAACTGGTAGCTATAGCGAGAAGTGCCTTACGTCCGTCAAAACAGTTGCTGAATATCTCGGAGATTAATTAGTAACGTATACAGACGAATTAACAATCGACTTTAGAATAATATCAAACATGATCATAGTTTGTGAGAGGTCATCATAAAGTTGAAGAAAGAGGTTTTGCAAAATTGTAATGGAATCTTTTGTACTCACTAAATTTTCTATAACGATTTTATAAAACTGTCTAAGAACCTGTGTGTTTTAACCAGTGTGAAAGATTATTCTACAACGAAATAGGTACATAGGAATATGTTGATTTATGTGGCATACCTACCTTACCAGTGCTAAGTAGGTACCTAAAATAAACATGTACTACTGTTTATGTCTTGGGGCGAATGTGCCCTCAAACACCGGCTAAGACCATTTGAATTCGTGCGCCTTAACATAATATTAGCCTTACCCACTGTTACGTCGTATAAAGCAATGCCTGTTTCGCAAAGATATATGGATAGGTTCTGGTTCATATAGCTAATGCAAGTAGAAGCTCCGAATACTGAATTTATAAGATGGGAAACATTATATGTATTTAGGTAATTACTGCGTCATCTATTTACTGGGGAAGGTGAGATAGCTATATCAGATTAGGTGGATATGTGTTTTATCATTGTTGTATCAATCAATAACTATAAACAATATATTGGAGGATATAGTTAATTATTTTCATGTACAATATAAATTGTTACCAAGATTACCTACCACTACATGTAGAAAGTTAAGAAAAATGATCTTTTCGCACCACATCACAATCAAAATAAAAGTATTTTATTCAAAGTAGATTTTTACAAGAATTCTTTTTGAACGTCAATAATATATTTTTTCTCTGCCTCCACTTCGGAAAGTGTTAAGCTTCGCTTCGCTGACCTAGGTCTCATTCCCTAGGGTTACGAACTCTGTTCGGTAGGTACACAGTATTGACAAGTACCACTTGATTTATAACGTTCAGCGACAACAACCTCTAAGATTGCGATAGGATGATTTAAATTTAAATTCAGAGGGAACTGTTCAAACTGTCATATCCTGAGCAACTACGAAAAATGCAATGTAACAAAAATGTTTAAATTAAATATTTTTTGACACTCTCTTGCAAATCATTTTAACTCATAAATGAAGCATTTTAAGCATCTAACCTTAACCTACATTAAGATATAATAATGTAAGATAATAAAAGATACGTGCTTAATGAAGAAAACCCAAAATCGTCTCACATTAAAGGATTTAGCGCATAATTTGGTTTGGTTTAGGGATTACGAAATCTGAAGTAATCATTTGCGAGGCGTTTCGCTTTGGATTTCATACGAATTTAATGAGGCTCCGAGTGGAATTGTGTCAGGAAACGACAGTAAAATCCTTGGGAATATTGTTTCGTCGCATTTATGGTAATGCGATGAGTGATAGCTGAGGAATTCCAGACAATAATCCGTCTAAGATAAGCAATAAATAAGATATCTCGAAGTAATTCCTATAGAAACGTAGGTAGGTACTCGTAATTAGATTTAAACCCAAATCTATACAAATAAATAAAATTCTCTGTTTGTGATTTCAAAATAAGTAACAACTTTTAACTCAAAGCATATGAAAGTATATACGATACCTATAACAAAAAATCAAATTAAAAATGTTTTGTCTGTTTGGATGAGGTAATCTTAGGCTGAACCGATTTTGTTGGGACTTTCACTGGAAGATAGCTGAAAGTCTAAGGCTATTGGCTGAGGTCATAGGCTTTATTTTTTTTTCAAGTACTTCGCGGGAATGCGGGATTTCAGTTATTTTTAAATATGTATTCCTTTTTACTTTTAAACACTGGTGTAACCACGGGTATCAACTAGTAGGTATACTAATATAATATAATACGTATGTTTTGTTTTGGGTTGACCTTTAACATTGTCTACGTGCTTTGTTTTCTAATTAGGTACTACAATAAATTACTATTCTTGCCTATATGTGGGACCAAAACTTAGTCAAGTATTTTTTGAAGTGACAATTATAATAACAGTTTTACTTAATCAAGATTTTATGCTTCTTTTGTTATTTATGTTTATTGTATTTTTTACAAATTAATAACTTTACATGTGTGGACTGAGAACTGAGGTCATGTATAAAAAATTGTACATCATAACGAAATAAATACAAAAATACTTATTTACACGTAAACATTTATTACCGTGAAAAATATTTATAATAATTTCACGTTTACCATTCGGTTAACAAAATTTTCCTTCCAAACAAGAAAATTTGGTTATGGAGAGATTATTTGTTGTGCTGATTTATTTGATAAAATAATTAAACTTTTCAGTGCCGTTGTTGAATTTTACGGATGCGATTATTATTAAATTCTGGTGTTGTCCGTGCTACTGGAATCGGGGACGAAATAAACTACTCCAGTTATATATTACGTAGAACAAAATACGTGTGCAAGTGAGGCAATTTTCATGGTTATGACGTTCGTAATATTCGGCAGCCTGTGGACATAAAAATGCAATTACGGTTCGCTGCAATTGCGTTTTGGATTGGTTTGCTAGGATAAATAATTTTACGTATCCTCTTGCAACTTCGAGCGTAATGTTGAAATATTATTTTATATTCATACCCCGTTGTATCGAATTTACTTCGCTCTTCCGAATGCTTTTATCATTTTTATTCCCAATTCATGTGAAAGTTAAACATTGACAAGCGTCGCGTTTGTTTGGACCTGATTCGTAAGAGGATTACGCGAAAAAAATCACAAGCCTAAAAGTTAAGTTTCATTGTATTAACAGTTTGTTTGTATTCGTATACACGTTCTTTGTGTTAAATAATAACGTTGGTAATCATATTACTATAGCTCGTTGCAAATATACGCAAAATTTAAATTATAATTGGAATATGATTCATATCCGAATTTTATTAGAATATATTTGCGTGTGCAAGTTATGTTTTGAAACAACATATTTTAAATTCTTGCAAACGTTATTTGACATCATTCATTGCTTTTTAAATTGCTTCTACCTACTCGTATTTGACTAAAAGAGAAGCTTCAGTGCGCTATACACACACGAGTTACTTGAATCCAGCTTTCATTTACATATCACAGACAAGGTATCTGCTTAAGTTACCTCTGAAGCTCTTGAATATGTAATCTTAATTCAGCATTCCACTGACACGGCTACACGTATCTACTAGTACTTATATCGCTTAGACATTGCAAATTAGTAAAAAAACCTACTACACTACAAGTAGATAGTAATAATCTACTATATTTTTTTAATTGAGTTAATGTGTGTAAAACAGTTAAACATAATAAAAAATGAGTCGAAGTGATCAAATGAGTCTTTTTTCATACTCAATACTTCAATTGGAATATCAGAAAACATAAATAATCTCTTCTATTCTACATTTAGTATTAATTTCCGTTTGAAAGAAGATTCTTGCTTGTAAGTTGTTTGACTTGCTAATTGCTTTAGAATAAAATTTCTCTTTGTAAAAGAAAGTAATAGATCGCAAAGCTTAATTAGCTCCACGAAACGATATGAAAAAGGCGTTGAAATTAATTTCAGTTCCGAATTGATTACAAAACTTTAAATTTGAGCTATAACATTTTAATTAAAAAGTATGGGCTGGAACTTACCTTTGGTTAAGATAGGTATAATTTATTTATGGTGTTCCTAAGAACTTTTTTTAAATTATGTAAGGATACAATTAACTATCTGTCTAATACCAGATTGGTAAGCTGACAGTCTTGATGGTTTAACTTTGTCTTACAAGAGGTTTGAAACCATCCTTTAGAAATACTAATGCGGTTAGTACTCTTTGTTACAATTAAAACATTTTTGTCCTAGGTCTACTATTACATCGTGGATTCACCGCGGAACGAGGGCAAGGACTTCTTCGAAATCAGCATGCAGACTGGCGAGATCTTCACGAAGGTGGTCTTCGATCGTGAGAAGCAGGGAGCATACGCCCTCGAGGTGGAAGCTCGTGACGGAGCACCCTCGGCGCGACCGAACTCCGACAACCAGCCGAATTCAGGTGAGTTTAGAATAAAGAGACAAGCGGTTGCTGAAGTGGTTGACAGATTTAGGAGGATTCACAAATATTTTGAGGATATTCCATTTGTGTAATACTAATATGTTTGCTGTGGTATTTAAGTTTAAAGAGTGTCAATTGGCACTTAAGTTAATAAGTGCGCTTTACTTAGTCATTCGCGCATCATGATATCTCTTTTTTCTCTCTCTCTCTCTCTCTCTCTCTTTAACGTCTCTTTTTTGAGAGGAAATTTCAGGAAGATTGGCTGCAATGTGTAACGCCATTTTGTGGTTTTATTTAAAAGTCGAGTTACCCTTACACTTACATTTTAACCCACAAATCTGTGAATTATTTTTACTTAAAGAAAGTTCGATATAATTATGTATAAGCAATTCGTCTGTGCGAAATCCGCCAACTCAGACCTATAAACATTTTTGGTAGAGTTTTCAAAGCGTTATTTCGGTCATTATCGTAAAAAGACAATCCCTAATCTTTTTTAATTTCGTCATTGTAGCTGTTCGTTTTCCTCAAACGATGTCCAAGTAAGGTTTTTACAGTCCTAAGACATGGATTTGTGTGATCGTCGATATTGCAGATATAGTCTAAGGGAATTTTGTATATAGTACAAATCTATCTTTTGTAATGTTCATTTTAAAAGATAAAATAACAAATTAACATTTTTATCTTAATAATATGGACGCATACATGAAGAAGATGCTTTCAGGTTCTTAGGAACTAATTTATTTTTAAAAATTGTGTTACATACCACTTTCCGTAATCATTGTATTCTTAACGTCAAAGACGATACTTTATTTACATAGATAGGGATATATAAGTAGGTTTTAATCAAACGCCGCGGCACTACCTTAGGTATAAAACGAAAATAATTGGCCAAGTGAGAGTAGAACTCGCACATGGAGGGTTCCATACCACTAAATGTTTCTTAGCATGATAAGGATTACGCCA
>DWPV01003977.1:0-14296 GCA_018251915.1 Urbanus proteus proteus
GCTACGGAGTCGAACCATAAAATGGTGGACCTCATGTTAATAGAAGGAAACTTACATTCCGTAAATAGTAATTGATGTGAGGTACCTATATAAAATTATTTCTAAATTGCATGAAATACGAAAAGAGTTTATTTTTTGCGCTACATTTGATAAATTCCACGAATGTGTTGCGATATTTGAACTGCAAACTTCGGGCTTCGGGGCCATATCCGCTCCTTTGAAAAACGTAACGAACGTGCAAAGTTCGGAGCTCAGATTGTTTTTAAATAATAAATAAAACAAAAATAAATATTTTTCAACGCGGCATATTTATTTTTTACATTGTAAGTATAAAATTATGTAATATCGTTGTGGGTGCCATGTACATATAGTACACATAGAGTGTAGATATACAAGGTAATATATCCATACCGAAAACAGATTTAAATTCATCATTCAGATATCTGTCTTCCAGGGCATCGAACCCTGAACCCATTATCTGGCCGCTATGGTGACTAATCCGAATTGTCTAAATAAAAATGTCCAGAAATGAAATCTATGTTTATTTAAACGTAGAAATTAAACTAAGGCTTAAAGCCGGTGATCATTGCATTTTATCTACTTACATCAACTAAGAGATTTAGCTACAATGATCGGTCCATACAGATTTTCTTTTGAAATTAAACAATAGGTACCTTTATAAATTTAGTAAATTGTAGCAATTGATAATGCCAGCCGCCAATAGGTTGCGTCGCGGTAATATCCGGCCCTTTGAAAGGATACGAGTGTGCCAAATCCTAGAATATATAAGACTTTTAACTATTCACATCTAGAAACTTGTGCTAATATATTAGACTGAACTGGTAAATGATTATACAGACCATTTGATGGTAGGGTATCTGTCTGTCATTGACCGTAATATAACCATTTTCATATACAATAATGATCCTATCTGATTTGGGTCATTGACAGATGGGGTGAACGTCCCCACGTCCAATTCCTTTGCTTCGTTCAGGATTGAAGGAGGAAACGGTAGATCCTCATCCGCCGCCCTACTCTTGCTCTATCTGTTATCACAGAGTTGAACGGTCTCTTGAATTATGTTTAGAGCTTTTTTGTAGAGCATGAGTGCGTGTATGCATTTGTGTATGGACGATAACACACACACCACACGAATTCGTGTGATCCTAAAATACGATTCGTGAAAAGTCACAAAATAACACGAATCGTGTCACGGGTTTGACCTTCCCCTAAGACTATAATAACATTAAAAACATAGGGAGTCCTTAACCGAAATTTTATTAAGAGGGCGTACAATATTAATTTTACAATTATAACGCTACCAATATAATCATAGTTATGAAAATCTTACAAGCCAACATCTGCAGTGAAGATAGCACAGTTGAAATCAGTAGTGCTTAACATGTAGGATGCAGCAAATAGTGTACACGTATTTTTTACGTCGCCGGATAAATTCGCCGCCGCAAGCTAATTCCACCGCACATTCCGATGCACACCGCACTCGGTTGAAGACTAATGAACATATAGAAGTGGTAAGTGGGATTTTTAAGAGTTTAGATTTTAGTCCAGTATTGATTGCCAGCGTTGTGGTACTTATTTGGCCATACTTATGTGGCCAAGTACAAATTTCGGAAAATTCCAAGAGGCGTAATTTTAAATTAGATATTCTTGGTCAAAACATAAGTAAATGAGATCTTAGAGTATAAAATGTAACGTCACTTTCCATTCTTATCGTATTACTATTGAGTGAAAGATAAGGGGTTATTTCAGCAACAAATTGTTTTTCTTCGTGCAAGGACTTAAATGTTGCATAATAAATTGATGCACATAAATATTAAAAATACACAAAATATATGAAACATGATTTTCATTCATATTAGAATTAAGCTACAGTTTAATTTAATATCATCATTTTACTTTTCTATGATCATAATAATGATAATATTTCCATAAAATAAATGCATTTAAGTGACAACTTCTGTACATTCGAAACTCTTTCCACTTAACGCCTGGCAGAATTTGTTCTGCTGAATTAACCCGGATGCACAACGTTGCTATAGCTACACGTACAGGCGCTTCCCTTAGATCTTTCAGTTCCTTTGAATAATAGATAGTGTTAATATTATATGATTCTCAGATCTAAGATATATTTGGTATAAGATTAAAGCATGTATATATCTTATATTAATTGTATTGGTTGTGGAATAACTAACGATTTAAAAAGTATATAAATAAGTGTGTAATTAGTTAGCTATTAGTAAATTAAAGTATATAATTAACCTACCTAATAAATATTCATAAAAAGGTAAAACATATAGGTATCTTTGTGTTTCAACTTCAAGGCAATGAAAAATTGTATTTTCTTTTGTTTAATTTTGACAAACGATCATGGGATACTACGACCATATCCACCATCCACCATCCACACACATTCACCTAAACACAAAAACTTTTTCACTTTAGAAATAGGCATAGCAAAGGTACCTATACCGAACTATAGTGGTCCTACTACCTTTAAAATATTACGACCTTTAGGTACAACATATAGCAATTAATTACTGTAATGTTGCTTCAACACATCGTAAATACGTGAGTCGTTATCTGTGTCGATATAATTACAAGCTTAATTAAGTCAATAACGGCTACGGATTTACTCAGGCGATAATATAATTTATCGTAGCCATATTTTATGAAATATAAGCTATTGTGTTTCGTAATAAACAGCTTTGCATATATGTATTGATAATGGGAATATTTAAAAGTTGCAGAATCTGTTCGATTGGAGAGGTAAGTACTACTGTCACGCTTATTTCGAGCGCGAAGGAGTTATGTGTTTCGGTAGAAGGATGTGATTTTCTCTGAGATGACTTTCTTAGTCCTCAGGTGCTGCAAAGAATCTGTAATTGACTACAAATAACCCCTGTTATATATGAAGTTTGTTTTATAGATGGTGGCAGTCGATCACTTCTCATCAGGGGGGATGCATGCTCATTTGCTACATCGATTTTATAAAAATGCTTCCTATTGCTATACTTAGATGCCCCTTGCCACTTGACACTTCCTGAACCAGCGAGTCAACTCACGAAACCAATTCCAATCGATAGGAATTGGAATTATTGCGGCACTAGTGCCAATTGAGTTCCATATTGTATGTTTATTACGTGAACTAATTGATTTTTTTTAAAGAAAGTCTCGTAAACTTCTTATTTAAGCGTTTAATTTGACATTTGATAATAGCGGTCACCTAACAATTGTGTTATAGTAATAAACATCTGTCGTTACTAAAGAGCGCAGGAAGACAAGCTTGTTCTATCCTGATTCAGGATTAGTATCGTTGCTGATTGTAGTAATTACTTAACATCATATAGGTACCTAAGCTTAGAGATACAATTCATGCTTGCTTGCTGCTTTATTAAAAAAAACACCTTTGTAACGTCTCAAAGATTCGATTTACAAATCCAATGTTCCTGATTTCAAAACCAAAGCGTCTTCGAGTATTGAATGTATTCAAACAATAAATGTTTGCAAATTCAATTTTCACGTTTTCTCGACGCAAACAGAACTCTGATTGCGAATTATCGAGATGTAAAATAGATTAAGCATCTTTGTTCTTTACATTTAGGCGCTAAATGTCGTAACTTGGTACGAGATGTGATCTATTTAGCGGGATTAGCGCTTATTGTACGTTTTAGAGGTAGAACTTTCAAAGGTGCGTTTGGATCGGTGGCATCATAAAGTTACTTTAGGTATAGTCCAATAGGTTGAGAGTGAGTCTAGGGCATCTAGCTCTCCCTAAATATTCAAAAATAATGTACGTAATTCTATCTCTGACGTCAAAGGACAGAAACTTTTCAAAAATCGGTACTTTTTTGGCAATTACTAAATTCGGAAACTAAATTATTTCTAGGTACATTTTTGTACAACTAAATTCTAGTCTTGAATTTGCCAGTACTAGAAGCAACATTATTTAAACAGTTGTGCTTCATATGCATATATTTATATACATTTTATAATTAAAATATTATATAGAAAAATTGAAATTGCAATGAAATGTACACATTATTAGATAAATCTTTATTTCCAAACAATATATATTATATATAATAGAAGGTAAAAATAATAGAAAAAGAAATTAAAATCTACGCTAATTAAAGTAATAATCTTAACATATTATGGTATTGAACGAAATTAACCTAAATTCAATTTAATCCAAATCGACGAAGGTTAATTCCGTGGTATTCTTAAAATTATTATAATGAAAAAACTTAAAGAAAATGTTAATGCACATGCAATTTAACAATTGAAAATAAAACTTATATTTACTTTATGGATCTATATGATGAGTTTTTTTTAATGTTTTTTTTTTGTTTTAACTAAGTTAAAAAAATATGTAACTTCACGGTTCCATAAATGAAATTTAGTTTTTAGTAACATTATTTGATTTTTCGTCAACACAAATGTTTTATATAAAAACAACATATATACTATAAATATCTCTAGATATTTGTACCAATCATTAAAATGAAAGTAAGATATAATTTTCTTCGATCGAGAACTATGAGAGATGAAAACGGCAATTAACAGCGGGAGAGGTCAGGCATGCTCTTCTCCTTGCAATACGCGTAGGAGGAGGGCCAGGCTTTGAACCCGACGCGGTCGTAGATGCGTTTAGCGCAACGGACGTCATCAGCTAAATCTTCGTTGATCAGATCTGAAACATTTATTTAATATAATCAAAATCAATCTGAATTCGTTCTGACGTCGGTCTGTCCAGGGATCACGCCTGGAACTCATTGAGTGTCAGACCAGAGTATGGTCACCGCTCAATCATCTTTTTTTGATCGAAGTACCAAACGAGCATGCAGTCCACCTGATGGTTAGTAGCCACTGCCGCCCATGGACACATGTAGTCAACCCCAGATAAGATCAAGGTCCTACCTGAGGTTGACCACAGATGCGTTGCTATCCTTGAGGACTGAGTTGGAACGTCTCTGATAAGTATGTCTTCCTTACCACGCCCTTCAGACCAGAACACAGCAGTGCTCATCACTGCTATAAGACAGAAATAGGTGTGGCGGTGGTTACATCCCGATGTCCCGCGACGGCGGCCGTATGCACGTGGCGCGCGCGCTAATGTTTTTTCCAAAATTAAAGTAGCCTAAGATCTTCAGCTATCTTCCAGTGAAAGTCCCGTTAAAATCGGTCCAACCGTTTAGAAGATTACCTCAGCCAAACACAAAAATATTTAATTGCATTTTTGTATCGTTTGTATTGGTATCGTGTATACTTTAATATAGGTACATTATTTAAAAATATGTTGATTTGAAATCACAAACAGACACTTCTATTTTATTTACTTGTAGTTATATAGTATATTGTATAGATATATATATTAAAATGTATCTCAGTCTGGAATACGAGTTAACTAATTTCTCTAATTAAACTAAGAATAAAACAGAATGCAGTAATTGCAGTATAAACGAGAATTAGTAGCAGGTGTGAACCAATTAATTGGGGCGTGTGATTCAATTAGCTACCTTCACACTTCATGCTGCAGTGGCCACCTTTCCTTCCTTTCTTGCACCAGTCCTTGTTGTTTATCTGTAAGTAAATGAATAAATATGATTATTTTATAAAATCTATTGCAAGGACAGTGGTCTCACATGGATTTGTAAGTAGTGGAGGTCACATGGAGGTGTAAGTGGTAGAATACTTGTGGTTGGACTCCGGCGACACCACTAACACCTCTTTGAGCCTTATAAGAGCAGTGTTAATCGCTGCTGTGTTCTGGTCTGAAGGGTGTGGTAAATATATTTGAGGCGATCCAACTTAATCCTCAGGGGTAGCAACGCATTTGTGGCGGACCGCAGATGAGGCTGTGACATAACTGGGGTTGACAACAGATGTCCATGGGCGGCAGTGGCCACATACCATCAGGTTACCTGCTCGTTTGCTACTTCTATCAAACATAATAGAACGGAGTTTTATCTAAAGTCAAATATAAATTCGTTGCTGGTTTTTATCAAGATGATCGCTCCATTGTTAGCTCCGAGTATCTTCCAGTTAAGAACTTCATGCCCATTAGTGGGCATTTAAAGAATAAATATAATAAATAAACTCAGACGTTAATGTTTATTTGATCATCAACTTCGCAAACGTAGTGCTTTTTAACGCGATCCAATAAAAGGCAGCGATAAATCCTGCATAAAAGCGATAAGTATCGTTAGCTGATCGACCCGACCGAGGAACTCAATCAACACAACCGCAGCGTATGGTCCGTAATGGATAATATTGCTCCTGGCAACTTCAATGCGCCCAAATAAATTAACGAATTAATTAAAAACGTGTTTGCTGACAAAATACAAAATGCACCGGACGGTGTGCGGCGAATTTGCATTTTTATCGCGCCCCTAATGGAGATGCGTATCGGAATTTTGAACGACTTTTTTGTTTCTGGAATATTCGCTTAATTACGTTTAAAGCGCGACTAGAATTCGTAACGGCAACGTGACTCCGTAGTTGCGGCTCTACTGTCACAGTGTATTTTCTTATCACGCGGGTGCTCACGAGCGGGTCTGGCCCGCATGTGCATGTTACATAATATATCTTCTTTACATAGATTCATTTTCAATTTTTCTTTACATAGATTTTTCTTTACAAAGATTCATTTCTTGTCATCTAAGCTACGTCAAGCTATGTCAAGCATCTAAGCAATGTTACTGCACAGGGCCGATCGTAGTCATCTAGGCGCTCCGTGCAAGTCACCCATTTGGCGTCTCAAGCCGGTAACATATTTGGCGCCCCGGGCGTGTCATACATTTGGTGCCCCTTTTCAATTCTTATATGGATAAAGCAAAAGATTGTGTGTTTTTTCTCGTCTTGGGCAACAGCCTGCGTCACCCCCACCTTGCTCCTCCCTAAAGCCGAAACTGACTGTCACAGGATAAGACTTTTTTCTTATCACGCGGGGTTGTGCTCGCGTGGTTCTGGTCTGCGTGTGTCAATCAAATATATTGCCGTCGTTTCATAGATTCACCAGTTGTTACTCCCAGATCCTCTCGCGTTAATATGTGGACTGTACATAGAAAAAGTGGGTAGGTTGTAGGTATAAAAGTTATTGTTCATTCCCTCCGTATAGTATACTTTACAAGGGATATTTTTTAACCTTTTCTGGACCTTATCCTAGGACCTACCTTGTGTATGTAAATTTTAATAACGATCGGTTGTGTACTAATATAGTAGGTAAGTTAACATGTACTTTTTAAATAATTGCATTACTATTTAATAGATATTAATCTAAGTTATGACGCCATTGTAGCTTGAAAAGCAAAGGTCACCTGCACATTCAACATTAGCAATGTTTCCAAAATCATATGCAAATTGTATATTGACCGCAAATGGAATCAAAATCATTTCCCGTATAAAGCAAGTTGGTACCTACCCTTTTAGAAGACTACAAACTTTTTTTATTATTGTAGTTTTGAGATACGAGAATTTTAGATACCTAATAATACCAGTTATTTATGTTTGAATTTAAATATAAGAGACATATTAATTGAAAGTTTAGTCCTTAGGAATAGGACCACATCTCTGACCAACTTGAGATAGGACCCTGATTTTATCTGGGATTGGCTAACAGATGTCCATAGGCGACAATGTGTCTACGACAACCTATCTGTCTCTCTGTTTTGCATGTGCGATTAGACAAAGATAAGCATCGATTTCTTATCTTCCCTGTTATATTATTTGTTGGACCCACGCAGTAACAGGCCTGCCTATGGTTCCCCTACTCTATCATCACTACATAGTAAAAAACAAAGTCGCTTTCCGCTGTCTGTCCCTATGTTTGCTTAGATCTTTAAGACTACGCAACGGATTTTAATGCGGTTTTTTTAACACAGATTGATTCAAGAGGAATGTTTACATGTAATTTAAGGTGTACGAAGCCGCGGGCAAAAGTTAGTGCATAATAACTCTATGGGCACTTATCATCAGGTGGATTGAATCGTTTGCTAGTTCTATATTATAAAAAAACAAATTAGCAGCATTTCTGAGCATTAAAACAGCTTGTAGAGCCGCAAACGATTTTACTTAATTTTTTAACATTTCATGTTATATTCCCAAATATTCCCAAACGAATTCCCATACTACTCAATTACAGCCACAATTTTCCGGGTGGTGCCTCTCTCAATATGGGAATTTTTTAAATTGGCTGTGGGATGTTTCTTTGCACGCTCAGCCGCGCTTTTGTTCAACTCTTGTGGATTCTTGCTGACTTTTTATTCTATTTGATGCTTTGTAAAGAGTGTAAAGTTAAGAATGTTACTAACGATGTATATGCCTTACATACAAACCTTAAAAAACCGCATTAAAATCCGTTGCGTATATCATATATAGGGACGGACAGCGGCTCTTTTTTTATAGGTACTATGTAGTGATGAAGTGATGTTGTGAAAAATTAATGTTAATTAGGTAGCTGAATTGTATTAAATGAACCGTGAAAAACAAATATGTAGTTGACATTTAAAGTCGTCAAATACATACAGAGCGTAGATTACATAAATAATAATTAAAACAACGGTTAAAAATATAATGGCGTTTTTCAGGTTACTTATCGACCCGTAACAAGTAGACAGTTACCTTAAATCAATGTATATGTCTTTATATAGCTGTAATAATAAAAAATACTACGGATTACATTTTTAGAAATATAAAAAGGTATGCGGTGAAATGATGGTAATACGGAACTCTCCTTACACAAATTCGACTATCGCTTGGCCGATTTTATTTTTTGATCAAAATCAGAAAAAAACAATTATCAGCCTCAATAGTCACGATATTGCGCGTGAAAACGTAAAATAATGCAATACTCAATGCGGTTAAGCGATTAATATCGGCCAGCGTTAATGAGGGACAATCATTTTTCGCGGTACGGAAAATCCGATGCGATGCAGATTACTACAAAATAGGGATGTCAATGAGATCGATAAATCGACAATTTGATTTTTGGACTAAAAAAACCTTGATAGTTAGCAATTGATATCAGATATTCAAAGATTTTTTTTGAGACGGATGACAAGAATTCCTTTTTATTTTGAGTTGTTTTGTAGTGATGTGTTTTTTACTTGTTTGTCAACTTTTGGACTACAGCCGGGTGCCAATATTACTCGCCGATATATTCCCGGAGCAGCTATTAAATAAAACCAAAAATCGATATTTAAAAAATATTTCTTCAGATCTTCGATTTTTGTGTAAATAAATTCTTTAGACTTATATCGAATAGAATGAATTCTTTGGACTTGTATTAAATCGATATTTCCGGTAAAGAATCGACACCCCTACTAGATAAAATGCCGCCAATTCGCGAACCCTGTTAATTTAGCAATATTAAATTCCACGTAACACTACCGCGGTCATAATTTAAGTTCTTCATTGAATTTTCGACTGTTTGTCGCGATGGATTTAATTAATTTTCATGTAAGGTTTCGGGTCCAGATTTTATTGATTGTCCCTATCGATGTCTGTTCGGCTTTTCCAATAGAGTTAAGGGCATTTGTAGTAAGAAAATACGCATAATGATATAATCTTATATATATATATATATATATATATTATAGAACCGTTTTAAAAAATCAAAGCATTTTTAGACAACTGTTCTTAATAAAACGCGCTTTTATAGCATAGCTAAATATTAGGATTTCTACTGGGTCGTGGGTGCCATGGACATACATATACACGAATACACGTACGCCCAGATCCAGAACAGAAATCTAAATTCATCATTTAGATGTCTGTCTGGCCGGGAATCGAATCCGGGATCTATTGCGCGTCAGACTCGTATGGTAACTGTTCCGCCACCAGGGTCGTCAAAGGTCAAATAGGTATGTTCATGAAGACGACATTTTGAATAAAACTTCACAAGTTACTCTATAAACATTTGAGTTAGTAAATAATTTAATACCTACTCTTTTTACATAGCGTTGGCAGAACTTCCTCAAAAGAATCTTACAATCCCACATATCTCACAAACAATATTTGGACACTGCTGGCCAACTAGACCATTGACCGTTGAACATAACCTTCATTGGGGTTTATGCCTATGCATATGCCATCATGCCAGTTGGTGACCGCAGTGGGTGCTGATGTTACAAAGGAAGATATTACACACGGCATCACATATTGAAACGGTGAAATAGATTTATTACTGCACGTTCAAAATAGCCTTTCGTTTCGAAATTCGAAGCTTTAGAAATTTCAAAAACGGAAAACTTATTTACAGCCATCCAATAAATGTCAGATGAAAATCCAATAGCGATTGTCTTATGAAATGACGGTACAGATATTGCACTTCAGTTGGATCCGAAGATCCGACGACGGAACACGGATCAAGTGTCGAATAAACGTCGCCATATCGGAGATGCGGCGTTCGATTTCTTATTGTTCGTTATAGGCATTGTAGAGATGTACAATATCGTAACACAAAACCGGTTAAAGTTATATATTGTATCATATCGATAGAGATATGCGATATTGATATAGTCAACTATTTTGTTAGCCGACGTATCGATTGACGTACGAAACTTAATCTTGTAATTAATTCATCTCTTTTGGATTTCCAACATTCGTTGAGGTCAAAAGGGGAAGAAGAATATGACTTAATGAGTTCAATTGTCAAATGAAACTACGAATTTGACATACCGATTTCAAGCACAGCTTGTTATCGCACAAGTTATGCTTCTGATATTGATATACAAAAGTGGTTTTCAATTTCAGCTACATCGAGCTTGTTCGGTGTTGATATCGTTATAAAAAACGGTTTAAAATATCGATATGAAACCGATATTAGCGGTTGCGGTTTTAAAATCTGAAAACAACAACTTTGAAATAACGCTTCGGCTTGTTAGGACTGGTTTAGCTGAATTCCCTTTCGATGTTTTACAGCACAGACATATGATAATTGGTTGTGAAGGACGCTTTTTATAATGACCAATGGTATGTTGTTTGTTGATGTATTAGGGAGTAAGGTATGTGGTATTGTTCACTGCATACTCGAGTTACTTGCCAAAAAACCGGCGCTTGAAAACGGCTTGCTTGGTTGTTTATTTATCGTATGTTTGTATGTCTTTTGATGTATCGTTTTCGGTTGTAGGAATTCAATGACTATGTAATTACACTGTATAAGAAGACTAGTATTTACCCGCAGCTTCGCTCGCGCTCATGTACATTCGCACAAAGAGGTCGTAAGTATAAAAATAGGTACATTGTAGGTATAAAAATTACTTTTCTATCCCTCAGGAATAGTATAATTTTTCTCGATAAAAATATATTTTTTCTCGATACTCTATGTCCTTTTCCAGACTCCTGACAATACGTGTGCAAAATTTCATAACGATCTGTTTTGTCATTAACGCGTGAAGGCGTTACAAACAAACAATCAAACAAATTAACGGACATTCGCATTTATAATAATTAGGATAACACCGCCACAACTACCACACTTTTATGAAAATTAATATAATGGACCATATATTTGATTTAGGAAACATTTTTTTTTACATTTGGGATTTACAGAAAAACCGTTAAAAAATTCAGTTCACTTGGAACGAGAACCCTTCTATTATAAAACTATAGACGTATGAATTTTGGTATAGTTGCTGACCGCACACAAAAAATAAATATACTATCTAAAAATATACATTTATAAACTCCTCACGATATACATATATATTTCGTGTATAAACACGAGGAGTAGATAACCCCGTTCCCTTGGGAAGTCGGTTAAAAATAAGCTGAGGTAAGTTGGGATAAACAGCATTCGTTCGTGACTTCTAATCAAGATTTAGCTTACGTGGAGTTGGTGCTCTAACCTCTGGGACACATGTTTACTGACAGAAGGTACAAACAGAGGTATGCAAATTTCCGTTTCATTCGATTAGCAAACTGTAAACAGATACGATCCTCTTCGTAATCCTGCCGCGATCAAAATTGTGTACTTTTGTCGCTTTGTTGGGAATAATGTTTCTGTGCTTGATTTTTTATTTGAGACCCTTTGACGGAATTACAATTCGATTGACTGGTGTTCTTTGTGCGTAATTAGCGTTGTTTTCCAATTTGTATAATACAAGTTTGAAGATGAATGTAATTGGTATTAGATAAAAAGTAATGATTGTTAGACGTTCTGTCGTTTGACTAAGAATGGCTAGATTTTTTATAATCTAGAAGTAGCAAACGAGTTTACAGTCTAGATAGAGTCTGAGAGAGTGTTACCTAAGGTTAGATACAAACATGTCGTTGATGAGACTCTCTCTTAACACACCCTTCAAACGTGAAAACAGCAGCGCTTAAGACTGCTCTTATTAGGTAGAAATAGGCAGTAGTGCCACCGGAAGTAAATCACAAATGGCTCTACAATTTTTAAAATAGCGGATAAATATAAAACGCTTCTACACTCATTGACCCACTGTAGGATTAGGTATCTCCTGTGTCGTGGATACCATGGACACACTTATACACGAATATACAAACACCCATTTAGATATCTGTCTGGCCAGGAATCGAACCCCGGACCCATTGCGCGTCAGACCGGTATGGCAACCGTTACGCCACGCGGGACGTCAAATATGTACTATAATAGTTTTCTTGCAATATTAACATGTGTTTCTCAAAGTTTCAAATGTTCTTCACAAAGCTACTGTGATGCAATGAGCATTGGGAATATCGCGGAATACGTCTAGATTTGTTGATTGTCTGTTGTCTATTCGACACCCGTCGTGATTGCATCGACTGAGTGGGGTTCGTTACTACCCGCATTCCCTCTGCACTTTACATAATATGTATACGTATTATGTAAACGAGCTAGTTTACATATTTATTGTATATATATATTACACACACAGCAATGTAAAGCTCTACATGTATATATATTTATATGTTATGCAGTGCAAATTTTTACATTTTTTGTATCCAATGTGTTGCACATGTATATCTTATGTAGTTATACTATTTTTTGTTTATATTCTTGTATTGTTGTTTCTTGTGTTTGTATTTTATAAAATACGTTTTAGTGGAATTAGGTTCGCTAATACATAATTATTCTTCCGAAGTTGAATTGCAAGGCATTCTCAATCTTAGAAATATTTGCTAAAAATATGCTACATCTTCTTTACAATAGAAACGTTTGTTTCTCAAAGTTCCAATTGTTCTTCACACTGGTACTGTGATGCAATGAGCATTGGGAATAGCTATTTCGCGTCTATTTCTTGATTGTCTGTTGTCTATTCGACACCCGTCGTGATTGCATCGACTGAGTGGGGCTCGTTACTACCCGCATTCCCTCTGCTCTTTACATAATATGTATACGTATTATGTAAACGAGCTAGTTTACATATTTATTGTATACATGTTGACATGGTTATAGGTAAAGCAGTGCATTTTTTACATTTTTTGTATCCAATTTGTTGCACTTGTATCTCTTATGTAGTTATATTGTTTTTTGTTTATATTCTTGTATTGTTGTTTCTTGTGTTTGTATTTTATAAAATACGTTGAAGTGGAATTAGGTCGCTGGCTTTAATACATAATTATTCTTCCGAAGTTGAATTGCAAGGCATTCTCAATCTTTGTTATATTCGCTAAAAATATGCTACAGCTTCTTTACAATAGAAATGTGTGTTTCTCAAAGTTCCAATTGTTCTTCACACCGGTACTGTGATGCAATGAGCATTGGGAATAGCGCGTCTATTTCTTGATTGTCTGTTGTCTATTCGACACCCGTCGTGATTGCATTGACTGAGTGCTCGTTACTACCCGCATTGCCTCTGCACTTTACAAAATATGTATACGTATTATGTAAACGAGCTGGCTTACTTATTTATGTATACATATTACACAAACAGCAATGTAAAGCTTAACATTGCTGTGTGTAAACATGTTTTGTATTACATGTATTATACTTGTGTGTGTATGTTTAATTTTACTGTTTTGTTTTTATTATTCTGTTGTTGTCTTTTGTAAACATCCTAGTGAGATTAGGTTAGCTTGCTATAATAAATAATTTTAGGACATACAAGAAGCGTGTTTAATTTTTTTATGGACCAGAATAAAATTTAAATCTTAACATAGTAAGTTGCTTTCCGCTGTCTGTCCCTATGTATGATTAGATCTTTAAAACTATGTAACGAATTTAGATGCGGTTTTTCTAATAGATAGAGTAATTCAAGAGGAATATTTATAAGTAACTAGCTGACCCGGCAAACGTTGTTTTGCCATATAAATATTTTTTAATGAATATGTTGTT
>DWPV01003978.1:0-14296 GCA_018251915.1 Urbanus proteus proteus
ACCAGATAGTAGGATGTTTTAAATGCACTTTGGCATATTTAACTCAATTTAGTCATTTTTGCGTTTTATGCCCTTGTTCCTCCGAAGGTGCGATATGTTGCAGTTAAATGTCATTCATCAGAAATTTTCAACGTCAGGCGTTCCGCAAGGACCTATACTGGGATCGTTCCTATTCACCATATTTATAAACAATAGTACTAATTGCATCGTAAGCTCCAAATATTTCGTTTTAATAGACGATATTAAACGTGCAAATACTGAAATATAAATCCTATTATTTTAATAATAAACTGTTAACTAAAACCTATTTGAGTTTTTTTAAGTCATATTTACCTAACTTCATGTGAAAATATCCTTTATATTATACCAAAAAGTCCATGAAAAGCATTTGTAAATGTAATTCTTATGAATGCTAATGAAGCATATTTAGTATTGCCAACCATTTGTGTAAATATAGAAATTGTTACATATTAAATGTAAAAGTTGACTTAGTCTCAAGAAGGAGAACTCAATTCGTTCTTACCATAAGAACTGGTGTTAATTCATACTCCAAACATACAGTTATTATGTTTACAATTTTTAATTCAATATTGTATGTAATGATAAAAAATAGAGTAAGTCGTTTCTTTATTTTATAGAAATAGAAAACGATCATGCACGCCACCGTGATCAATATATACAAATAATTAATTTAATTAACCTATTTTTTTACATCAGCGCCCCTCAATTCGGAATCCCTTACCGCCCCCCTTTAGGCCTCTAGTACCCTCAAGGGGGCGTTATCGCCCACTTTGGGAAAGACTGCCTTAGACCATAGTCTGCCACGCTTGCTAAGTTCTTCAAAGGTAGCCAAGCTAGCTAACTTCACAGTTTACCAATCCACACTTATCCAGCGTAACCCTTCGCATATTGATAGGAGAGTCGTGTCCAACTGTGGGACACTAACGCGTTGACGACAACATAAAATGTTCTCGTCACCTTTCACGTTTCTACAAGTTTGTTCTTATCTACATTAGAACGTACAAAATATATCTAATATCGCATGGATGAGGCATAGGATATAAATCGTGGGTTGCCATAGCAACCGCCATCACACCATAGGAATCGCCTGCTAGGCGCCAGACGCGAATAGCTGATATCAATCGATCCCCCCAAGGCTTTGCACATTCAGTAATATTGCTAGACTAGTTTTTTCCCATGATCTCACCCATGTTTACAATCAATGATATTTTCTATTCAAACAAGGCTTTTGATGGCAAAAGCCTTGTTTGCGTAAAAAAAAGCGTATATAGGTATGGACATGAGTTCAAAGTATCGAAGCTTCAATGGGTTGTAGAAGAAAAATAGTTTGAGCGTTGGGTATATCGGGAAATTGGGACACTACTATTTCTTGTGTGAAGCTCTTGCTTTTTGTTTAAAGACCTTGAATGCCGGCTGACTTACGTACATATACGAGTATAAGGTTAGCATTTTAGGCTCCAAGAATGGCAACCTCACCTGTGATCAGGTTTAAGAAAGCCCCTGTTCTTTATAGAGTTGGATACACATGGGTGGCAGGGACCGCTTACTTTCAAGTGGACTATATGTAAAAAAATTACAAAGTACTCAAACTTTGCAGATGAAGTTGTGCTTCGTCATATTTGACATACTTACATATTGTTATAATATAGCTCACCATTTATATTCCCATATTCCCCATATTCTCACAAATGTAAGAAACTAGGTAGTGTAAGTAGTAATTAGTAGTAGTAGTTTCCTATTTCTGACTTATAATAGCAGTGTTAAGCACTGCTGTGTTCTGATCTGAAGGGTGTGGTAAGAGAGATATACTTATCCGAGGCGTTCCACTTCAGTCCTCTGGGGTAGCAACGCATCTTTAGCCAACCTCAGGTAGGACCTTGATCTAATCTGGGGTTGATTACAGATGTCCATGAGCGGTAGTGCCCACTTACTATCAGTCCACCGAGTGCATGCTCGTACGCTACTTTGATCATATAAAAAAGGACTTAAGAAAGCTCAAGATCCAGTTAATTAAAATTGATTCTTCTAGAAATTAACGTGTTTAAACAAACACACAAACAATCGTCTGCTTTATAACACTACTATAGATATGGATTAGAACAGATTAATTGGGTTGTTATTTAGCTGTTTGTTCCTAGTCGTAAGGTCGTTCATTCGCTCAACTAAGACGGCGAGGAAAAATAACCGTAAATTGTTATATAGGATTACATTCTGTTTGTTGTTCGACCTAAATACTTGTTTACGGCTTTTTAATTTCTTCGCAAATAATACGTATTTTGGAGCCAGTTTAACGGTTATTTTAGTCTTGGTAATAAAAGTTTTAACGATCAAAGCCTTATATGTTAACATAGCATAGTTCTCCGGTATGGCTTTGTTTTGTTTTGATTTGAAGTAGTACCTAAACAAACTTGCAGTTACTTTACTAACAAGGCAAATTGATTCTATAATAGTTACATTTCTAAAAGGGTAAGTAGACTCTACGAAGATTATTAACTAACTAGGTAAGTAGACTATGGTGGTGACTTTTCTAACAGGGTAAGTTGACTCTACGATGGTTACTTTTCTAACAAGGTAAGCTGACTCTACTATGGTTAGTTTACTAGCAGGGTAAATTGACTCTACGGTGGCTACTTTATTAACAGGGTAAATTGTAAGTAACCATCATAGAGTCACGATGGATATTTTACTACAAGGGTAAGTTAGCTCTATGATGGTTACTTTGTGAACCATCGCAGAATCAGATTACCCTGATGATGCCCCGTTTTGGAGTGAAATACGTGTTGTTGGTATGTATGGTGGTGTATATTTTTTAACTTTTCATCTCAAGCGGACAACACTGAATGAATTAAAATATATAGTTGTTGTAGATTGTTGCGAAGTTGTTTTATCCTAACCTAATAGAATAGATTTTTGCAAAGTAAGTACCTAACGTCCGATACTATGATATAAGGTAGGAAGAGGAGTGGCGATGGTCATTCCGAAATTGAACCAGGAAAAGCTTAATTCCTGCATACGTATGTCAAATAAACAAGACGATAACTCAAACATGCCGTATTAAAACAGACATTATCTATAATGGGATACAAATCATACCAGATGCGTGTAACATGATAAATGTTTTGGCGATAAATTAATTATGATGTACTTTATAACCCTGTATTGTATGTTATTTGCCATTTGTAAAAAAAACAGATGTCTGGTATATTTGACCATTATTGTAAAAAAAAGTAATTTAAAAAAAAAACAAAAGAAATCTGACGGTTAAAAAAGATATAAAAATTATGACGAATAGGTATTTTTGTACTAACAATTATGCAGTTTTTTTGGCGCGTTAAAAACTCTTGAAATAGATATAGCTATAGCATTTTAAAGCTGTTTTTTTTAAATTTTTTGAACTATGAACACTTGGTAAAAATATTGAAAGAATTATCAAGAAGAATCTTACAATACATTAAGTGATTAAAATATATAAATATATTTGATGTCATATAAGATATTACAATCGTACAAGATAGGCTTTACGATCATAACCCTTCCTTGCAGTCAGATGAAAATTAAGCTACACCGTTTTTCGTTTCTGTTTTACAGGACACAGTTCATTCTATGGCATCATGCTGCTTTACCCCTTCTTGAAGGGGATATTTATAGAAGACCAAGTGCCAACATTTTTAATATAAGTCAATTCTAAAAATAAGAAAACGGGTTTAATACCCTATGCTAGTCAAGTATTAATTGCGCCATTGTAATCCTGAATATATTATGTGATACACAATAGATACAACATATTGCTTTCAGACACGGCTGTCGAAGTGTCTAAATACAAACCTGATTGAAATTTCATTCCGATTGTAAAGCGGGAAGCGTGAACACTGAAGTGTTACTAAAAATATACAGTGGGTGTAAATGTAAAGCCTGATCTAAATATTTTGAAGATAATGGATATTTTTGATTAAATTGGTGAAACAAAATGCAAGAGGAGATACATTTCTACTATGATAGAAATGAAGAAAACATCAAAGTTTTGGAGGTGGAAAATGCAAAATGGAGTTTCAATATTTGAAAATTATTAAAATATAAAATGGAGTTTGAAAACAAAACAATGATTCCAGGGAATACAACGGAGTATACTAAGATTGAGGATATGTCAAAAATCCCATGGTTCGTAGGAATAGTGGTGTCAATGGTGACAATTTTCATACAGTTCATTTTTTTAGTGAAGGTGCCAAAGTGTCGAAAGTTCGACGAAATAGTCCTGTGTGAAATGTCTTGTGCGAGAATCTTGTACAATGTGTGCGAATTCGTGATAAACTATTATGCTACGAACTTTAAAAAAATATACATCGATATCATTTATGGAGCGTACTACCATATGGATTTGGTTCTACTTGCTTGGACATGTGTTTTCACGAAAAACTTGTACGACAAAATTGTACTGGTGTTTCCTATTAAGAAACGATATCTACTTATTTCTTCTATAGTGGCGTGGTTCATTCCCCTGCCCCTGTCTTTGATTTGCCCTTTCTTATTGCGACTGGATAATACGCTGTACTTTAAAATTCATTACAAAGTTGTTTTTTATCTCGAAGTATCAATTGTAGTTATTAATATCGTTGCATTTGTTAGGATACTAATAGTGGCTATTAATTATAAGGGTACCACCAGAAGTATAGTTAATTATATTAAAAGTGCTGTAATAGCATTTATGTTAGTACTTATAACGGGTGTTCAAATATTAGTAACGAACCTAATCGCCATTTCGTACATAGATGTAAGAAACGATTTGGTTGTATACATTTTTTGTGTAATCAATTCATATCAGGTGTTAATTATTTTTGCGATCTTCTTTTTGCTTGTGCGGGGAAAAATAAATGACACGAAAGCAAGTTCGTTGAGATTGAGTAGTCTAACTGTGACAACAAAGTAAATTAAATCTAGATGGTGGTTCAATGATAAAAATAAAAAAAGTTTTAGTACTCAAATGTTCTTTACTAAAATACCCGTACAAAATTATTTTAAAGGGCATAAAACTAGATTAGGAAGTCTTTAACTATTAAAATTCCTGTGTATGTAAACATTTGTTTACAAATTTCAAAGCAAAGCCTAGCCTGATGATGGACCTCTGATTTTATGGAGGTAGAGTAACTTTAACTGAAACTTACACGCCAGAGTATTCTTCAACCCTTTCAAAGTCAGCACGGTAGACTATGTCCTAAATCCTAAAAGAACTGATTACATTGAAAGGAGACCGGTACCTAGTAGAGGGTCAGGGTTGTTGTTACCTAGTCCATGAAGGTAGCAAGTTAGATAATATTGATGTATTTACTCGATTGCGTCAGAAGAAAATGTTTTTCGAGCGTATGTATGTCCATTACTTTGGCACGCTCTATAGCCCAGGCTTGGTGGATTTTAATTTATGAGGTATCGTTTGAATCGTCTCAATTGTAGGTGATAAAAGAAATACAGAAAAAACTACGTTTGTTAGCGCGTGCACCACCTGAAGCATAATTTTTAATTAAAATATATCATATATGTAATAATTCATTTTATTTCTACCATTTCATTTCTTTTTATTTAAAAGGTGGTAGAATTCTATGTAGTTCGCCCCGGGCGGCCCCACCGCCACACCTATTTCTGCCTTATAACAGCAGTGTTAAGCACAGCTATGTTCTGGTCTGAAGAGTGTGCTAAGGGAGACTTACTTTCCGAGGCGTTCCAGCTCAATCCTCAGGAGGTAGCAACGCATCTGTGATCAACCTCAGGTAGGATCCTTGATTTTATCTAGGGTTGATTACAGATGTCCATAGGCGGCAGTGGCCACGTACCATTGGTTGGACTGCATGCTCGTTTGCTCCTTCGATCATAATATATAAAAAAAACTTAAACCTACTAAGTAAATAAGAATAGAAGTAAGTGGAGTAATTTCTATATTTTCCCCTTTTTAGGCAATAGGCTGTTTTGTTTTTTTAATGTTTCTTGTTTATTTGTGTAAACATGTCAATCGGTACAAGTTATCGTGTATCGTAATCGTAAGCTCGATACAAAACAAGAAGCTGACTCATTGGTTATGGGCATAAAACATAATTTCGGATAAGTAAGACTCATGCTTGATATGTTAGGTTTTACGATGTCTGTCTATGCCTATAATATATTTTCTCACATACCATAATAAATTTGTCCGCAATTCTATCTAAAATTCACTGCTTCCTTTTTATTTTTATGTTGTGAAAAAAATGTAAGCACATGGATATAGGATATAGGTCATTTATATTGAGGGGACATAATCCAGACTTCTGCATGTGGAGACGTGGAGAAGTTACTATGTCGGTCGGAATTACCTAACGATAAGGCAGATGGGCTACCTTGTTACCTAAGTTCTCACCATCACCTACGGACATGTGCAATACTCGAAGAGTCGTCAATACATCGCCGGTTTTACAGGAGAGCTCTTTTTGCACCATTTTTGAAGAACTCTAAGTCAACGATCCAGGAATACCTACCTCGGAAATGTACCCTTGAAAAACCTACGAAGTTACTAATAAAAACTTTTCAAACTTACAAACTCTACCAGTAACTTATCGGTCGGTCTTTCAAATTTGAGAAGGCAGTCCGTAAGCGTAAGTGCCACTGGAGACCATGTCATTCATTCGATTTTTTTTATATAAGTAGCAAAGGAGCATTTACCCCCTATAGTAGATATTATCGATTGTAGACAGGCACTGCCGCCCATGGAAATCTGTCATTTATGCTTTCTTTCCTACACATTGCTCTACATCGAATTAATTAGAACAGAGTTGGACAGCTACTCGATATAGTACTACGACTGAAATATTCTCGACAAGGATGTAAGATTGTTTGTCTTTAAACCTGAAATAAATTCCTAAGTAGATTATAATTAGAATAATGTGTTTACTATGGCATTTGAAAACACCAATTAAGGTATGAAGTACTTGTATGTAGGTATCATGAAATGCAGTAGTGTTTCCTCTACGGCTTTACTGATGATTTACCCTCGTATCTATGTACTCGTACATCTACTGTACTCAAAAGTTCGAAGTTAGATCAGATACGAATACGTGTCTAAAATAGAGCAGCGATTTACATTAGTCTATTGCCCCCCTGTATTGATATACTGAAACAATCGTATTTGATTAATAAATGACGTGCCGTATCCGCAAGGCCACGGCCGGCGTCCGTTGCTCGGATGTACGCGCCATAGCCGTAGTCGCGCGCCAAGCGTCACGAAATACACTCCGCGTTATTTAATCTGTGGAATAAAGCTAGTCTGTGCAATATCAAAACAGCGCGCGAAAACATTCAGACAGAAAAAAGTGACGTAAAGGTTTTTTATACGCAAAAGTTAATTCTTAATTTGTTTACAACGAAAATGCATGTAAAAAATTTACTCGGGTTCGATCCAAAACAGAAAAAGTGGTGAGCTAAATAATTATGTAAGCAGTGTAAACATGAACGATCATTATGAATGAATGACCACTAATTTTAATGCGACGGTAAATTCAAATAAAGTGGTAGATGATCACAGTGACTAAAATAGAACTATTACAAGACGATGCATCAAACACGGTTGTTTAACAGAATAATGATTTGGATTTGACGAAGCAGAAAATAGTCGACGTTTTTATTTATCTGTGGCATTTTTCTTTTTACATTTAATTAAGTGCTTAGTCATTTGGATTGGTCAGTTATTTCTGTCTTGCTGTGATACGTTTAAAAATATTATTTCCTAGCTATGGAGTGTTTTAGTTAAATCCAAAAATACATGCGTTAGGTAAGTTTTTGGTCATATGTTATTTTTACCATTGTTTTACTTAAAACGTTTATTCTGTTTATACTCATGCAATGTTTATTATATGAATATTTGACGAATTGAAATCGTCTTTTAATTATATATTTTCTTTTATAAATACTTTTTTTGGATTACGCATCTTTTTTACCTTTCTAGTGAAATGAAATTAAAATGCGCAATTTTAATTACAAGTACCTAACTACGTATGTCAGAGGTTTCTAAAACTGGACTGAGTTTAATATTCTGTCATTACAGGAATCATACCAAAGCCTAAAAATCCAATTAATTTCAGACATCGCTCTGTAACTATTATTTTTGTATGCTCTCTAGAATTGTCTTGAATTATTAAATAAAACACCCAGTTGTTTCTGCACCTACTAGAGTATTGAGTTCGGACCCCGAACAGAAGTTCAATTTAGGTACATATTACCTACCTACTTAATTTAGATGTCTATTAGGTAGATCGAACCCGGCACTTTTGCATTGCATTCTAGTATCTACTACACGATGTAGTTGCTCAATAGAGAGTATGTCGGCTATATTAAAGTTTACTTATAATGAGGCAGTTTTTACTTTTTTGATAGAAGTGTGAGAATGCCGGCTGACATGAGGTGATTATCTGACCTCAGCACCATCAGCTTATTCAACACATTCGCGATCGATTTCGGGCAGAAACACTTTTCAATATGGCTTTGCTTCCATGTCTATGGGCAGAAGTGATCAGCTACCATCAGATGAACTGCATCCAAGCGTATCCTAAACATGATCAGTAACAAATTACATTGCTATATGAACTTAGGATTTAATTCATATATTGTTAGAGAAGTCGGCAATTAATAAAGTATTGTACGATTAATTAATTTTACTTTCGACCGAGAGTAGTGAATGAATGAATGAATCTTTGCTAAGTGTACAATTTTTCTTCTTCTTCTTAAGTGTTGATCTCTTGTGCAAAAATTGCATTATATTTAAACGCAGGCGAAACCACGATGCGTTGCTAGTTTACAAACGTGATTTTATACTTCCTGGTAGCACAGGTAAGTGGTGATTACGCGCTTCCGTCCTCGACTTAATTCGCGTGCGCCTATGCTGGTTGTTTCAACATCAACGCTGAGACTCATATTTCAGGATCTATTCATCAGCCTTTTGAGTTCCACTGCTGGACATAGGCCTCTCTTAATTGGCGCCACTCCAACCTATCCCGTGCCTTCTGAATCCAGCGGAATCCTGGTGTATTATTCAAGTCATCAGTCTCCTGGTTGGGGGCGACCTGTGCTCTTTTACCAAAACGTGGTTGTCAATCAAAGACTTTTCTTCCCTATCGGTTGTCGATCCTCCAAGTCCTTAGCTTACTCATTGCCACTTTAGCTTGCTTACTTTGAAAGCTGTGTTGACAGTGTCGATGAACCTAATTCGTCTACGGATAATATTTCAGGATAAAATGTATAAAATGCTCAAATATTAAATATGCTAAAATGGATAAAATGCTCAAATAGCTATCCTATGATATTCTAGGTGTAATCGTACTGTACGTATATACTTATTTGATAGGTGTACAAGTTAGCATCTATAATTCGCTTTTGAGGGGCGAAATAAAGGAGGAACGAGGCAGGACTTTTTCAGGACAAGCCGGGCAATTGCCCAGAGTGGTAAGAATAAAGGGCGGTAAAATTGAAGGTGTTGCACCGTGTTACTACCAGTTATTTATACGTAATTCAAGTCATGTAAGTCATGGGTAGATCACCATTGGCGTCATTGGTACTCGTTTGCTTCTTCCGTAATATAAATTATAACTAAAAGGACTAAATAAAAAAAAATGTTGACGCAAAATGTTACAAATACAACTTTATCAAACAGGAAGTTCTGCTTTTAGACTTTTCGGATACTGATAAAAATATTTGTGACACAGCCATCAAAAACCGTATTTTTGATAATAAATAGTTTTGATCATGTCCACACAAATACTTAATTCCATACATAATAACATGTAGTTAAATCCAGTTGACTACCGGTTACCAGTGAATACCGGTTCCAGGTTCGATTCCCGGCCAGACAGACATCTAAATTATGAATGGGTGTTGTATACGTGTATGTGTATGTCCATGGCACCTACGACAGAGGACAAAATCCTACTGTGAGGCTGTGAGTGTAGAAAGCGTTGTTTTTAAGTCACACTTCGCTGTAACTCAGTCCTATATTTCTTATAAGAACATCCACGCAAAAGGTGTTTAAGCGTATTATAGAAAAAATGAGCCTATTAAACAACTAATCTTTGAGTTTTGTGAACACACATACCCAAGGGAGCGTTCATATCAAAACGATATTGTACGTACATTGCGTGCGAGTATGCTTTCGTGTTTATAATTTTAGCCCAGTGGCCATCAACCTTGTACGTATGTTTCAGTAAATGTTATAGTACGAATTTCTACTTGCAATAAGATGTATTTGAACACACATTTTTAAGCTGCATTAATCGCTGCTTGATTTGGTTGGAAGGGATTGGTAAAGGCGAAATAATTATCCCAGGGCGAGGCATTCCAACTTCTTAAAGGAAGCAATTGATCAATGACCGATCTAAGGTAAGCCTTTGATCTTATATGAGATTAATCACCCACAGATGTCTCTGCCACTATACCACTGCCACCGATGGCAGTGGTCACGTACCTACCATCAAGTGAAATGCATGTTCGTTTGAATCTTCTATTTATTTCGAAGTAAGTAGGTACGTACAATTCTAATATGTTAATATCTATTATAACTTATTCTCAGTCATCTAAAAAAATTTTATGCATATTTGCGACTACAGACACATACAGTATGGATTAGTATACAACGTGTCTTATATTGAATTGAAATGAGGTAAACAAATACCATCTGGATAATTCAGTTTATGTTAGCAAAAACAGTTATGGCCTTGACAAGCGGTTATTATGAGTTACTTTGGTTGTTAAAAACCATAAACAAACAGCACGTAAAGATAGATTATTATATGTATATTCCTTCTTTAATCCAAGCTCGAATTTCAACGTAATTGTTAGCAATAAAGAAAAAAATGTTTATTTTTGCAAACCTAGAAACTCAAATAACATAAAACCAATAAAGGATAGGTTAAATATGGTGTATAGGCATAAAGTGTTTTAAAATGGCTCAACGACAAACTTACAAAATAAATGTGAGTTCCCAGGTTAAGGTCGGTCACAGATAATAATGGCGCTTAGTAATACATACAAGACCTAATACAGACTTAGTTCTTGGTCTATAGTTCTTGACTGTTCAAACGTGAATCGGGAGATACCAAATTTAAAAAAAAAACTAGAAAAAAAAATTGTTACGTAGGAAGTTTCTGTGCGCCCTAAACTTTGAACATCTCGTTCAAAACATAGCGTGACAAATAACAATAGGTTTTAATCTTAAATCGTAATAAAACACGAATTGTAGTCAGATTACGTACATTGACATCCAAAACAAGTTTTTCGTTCTCGTAATAATATAGTTTTTCAAAGTACCAATAAAATTGCCAGTTCTCGGTAATAAACGTACGAAGTAGAATATTAAATTGTTGACGGCATGTAGACAATGAGGATATTAATATGAAGCTATGATCTAAGATAGAGCACGATCTACATGACACGCTAAACTTTGTCTGAAGAATATAACTTATTAACTAGGTCCCAAAAAAATTAAATAAAACGTTACTTCGAATGAGACCCAATTTGAAAAAAGAATTAGTTATAAGTATGTGTCGTATAACTCTCGTAATATTATCTCGTATATTCTGTGAAGAAGAAACGTTATATTGTAGTAGGTATTATTTTACCTAATATGGCATAGAAGATGCAGGTAAATGTAGGTATATTATGTTATTTATGTCACATGCACTAGAAAAAAAATGCTTATAAATTAAAAATAAATATGAGTGACGCTGAATATCTTTTAAAAAAAAATTCTCCACTCTGCTTTTAGATTTCCTATAGAGATTTTATAAATTTTCATTGGCCATTGATATACCACAACATTGTTACTAGTATATCAATGTGTCATATTATTATTTGTATCAAAATCTTAATAAAATTGTCATTGAACGTGGCTAATGGTAGAAATTGCATTTACTTACGAATGTCCTACAAGGTTATTGTCGCATCATATCAAGTTTATTTGTTCGCATTCCGACGGCGCCTCCCCGGCGACTGAAATAGTGCGTCCTATATACAGTAGAAGCGCATGACGTCACTGTTCCCTATTTTATTAACATGACCAATTTGATCATCTCAATCTGTAAGTTATATATCTTATATTTTTAAATTTAGGTACCTAGTACCTAGTATGTGACGTCTATCGATCTCTCGATCAGCTAGATCTGTGTTAATCTATCCGCCAATGTAGCATACAGACTGGAGTGACACTGTAAGCTTGTATGAAATCGATATAATTTTATCCGTTTTAATCGACTTCCAAGAATCGATTTCCAAGGAAAGAGGTTGACTATTCGTTGTGAATTTTTTGTACTTTTACAGTTGCTATGATAACATCAATTAGTAATTAATCAGTGGGAGAATTATTACACTCAATCCAGTTATTTTTGGGAATAACATACCTCACATATCTGTAGTTAAATAGGTACCTATATCAAATCTGGTTAACTCCACTTTCGAAAATGATAGAAATTAAAACCTAAAAACCTAAAACACTAAAGTAAGATTTTCTACTGTGTCGTGGGTGCCATGGACTCACACATGCACGAATACACAAAAACCCAGACCCAGAACAGAAATCTTAATTCATAATTTGGATGTCTGCCTGGCCGGGAATCGAACCCGGGACCTATTGCGCGGGTCGTCATATCAATTTTCAGAATGGAGTTAACCAGGTTTGATATTTATCTACCGACGTGATATTTCTTATAGAGTCTAATAGTATGAAAAAACGTGTTTCAGACACAAGATGGCGCTGCCGATGCTCAGGCGGTGTTGCGGCTGCCTGTCTTTGGAGGTCGGCTGCTTCGTACTATGCCTTATATCTATTGTAAGTATCATGATTGGAAGATTGGATGCAATGAACACACTTGATGTCTTGAGTATGTGGAGAGTTTTTCGTAGTTTAAAGTTCATTACAGAAAACTCATGGCTTTGAGGTTGGTAGAACCTATTGAGTTTCGACGCCGGATACTTTTAAAACCTTTTGTTACGCACTTAACTCTCGTGCGTGTTGGTTTCTTCACGATATATTTATTTGATTTTATGGCCAGTGGTAATAAATTTCTAATATGCATAAATATTTGAAAAATCAGAGGTGCATGCCAGGGTATGATTCTCGGACCCCCAATTAATAGGCTGAGTTTCAATCATTAGGTTATCACCGCCTTTATTATTTCTCTTCCACTGGCATAAATATAAACAAATCGACCGTCAAAAATTGATTTTCCCATTAACTCCATAATAACATTAGAGCGTAGATGGAAGGCTGGTTCGACAATAATTAATTAGGTTAACAATAGCTTTAATATATCATTAAACGCTATAATTCCAATAGCGATTCGTAACACGTATGCTATTGTTTCGTTAAGTAATTACAATCATAAAAATATAGAACGAAAATAATCGGGTGCGTGTGGACATTAAAATTATTTATGATACTATGTGTGGTAATGTTGCCTTATGTGATGGATTAACTTTTTCATATGTCAACCGTTTATAGTATTGACCTGTGCATTGATTACAATCTTTTACTGAAATTCTTCATATGTCCCGTTGTTCGACCAACGGATTTTTTTTTATTAATAAAAGTGGCCACTGCCGTTCATGGACATCTGGAACCAGCACATAGAACAAAAAATCTATCTAAAGCTACTCATGAGGAGTATGAAAGTCAGCAGGCATCTACATTCTTTAACTAAAACGCAACTAAGGTCTACTAAGAACTACCTAGGTCCTACCGCTTTTCCAGTATGTGGCGAATTGTTCGGTATACCAGTCTGACAGGCAATGAGTTTCTGGTTCGATCACTTCAGATGTGAATGATGAATTCCCTTTCTGAACCATTTTTGGGTCTAGGTGTTTGTGTTTTCATGGCACCCACGGTACGGAAGTAAATACTAGTGTGGTTATAACTGAAAGATATATTGCCACTTTTTATATTGGATTTGAATACTTCCAGATACTTTGCATGGGGTACATAGTGGTGGGCGCGTGGAACCTTCCACGTCATCACCAACGGGAGCAGGAAGACAACCTGATATCCATGACCATGGTTATGTTCTCTACTCTGTCTCTCATTAGTGACTTCGTGGTGCTAATTGGTATACGATTGGTGAGTTCTTTTTACATTTTATTAGGTTTCATAGAAGAGTTCTGACGAGTTAGTTAGTTAGTTTGATGACCCGCGTGCCGGAATGGTAACCATACCGGTCTGATGCGCAATGGGTCCCGGGTTCGATTCCCGGCCAGACAGACATCTAAATGATGAATTTAGATT
>DWPV01003979.1:0-14290 GCA_018251915.1 Urbanus proteus proteus
ATTGCGACATATCCTATATTTGGTTACGCGTTGAAGATAGTCATAATGGAATGCTACCTAATGTTCTGGATGCAGTTATTATTTTGTTAGTAATGATGTATTGTGCCGAGTAAAAAATAAGCTTTTAGGTACAGTTGCTCTGTATTGCTTTTGATACCTTAAAGTACATGATATTCATAACTATAAAGTAACTAAAATGTTTAAATTAATTCTCTACAGTATTTTTGAAATATCAGCTGGATTCTTACTACTAAAAGACGTTCTTGAGGAAGGTCGAATCGAATTAACCATAAAGACATATATACCTGTTGTTTTAAATAATAACGTCGAAGATTTTGATATTAAAGATGTTCCAGGTTGTCGGCAATAAAAGTGAGAAAGAGGTGCATTAGTTACGATATTCCTATTTAACTGAATTACTTTTAACTTTTTAATAAATACCTATCCCGGACGCAAGCGCCACACATTACTCACAGTCCGTTTATCAGTAAGATGTTATTACTTATTCTTGTGACATTATATAAACGTTTCCTGGCTCACTGTTGTCATAATAATGATTGATAATTATTTAAATAAACCCTCAATCATCTGTTTGTGTACTATGCACACCGTTATCATTTTTACGTTAATTTGTTTACTGCTAGTTTTCCTCTTCTGTTTCTATTTAATTGTGTTTCTTGTGTTTATTTGTTCAATAGTTCAATGACATTCAAATTCCTGTACATGCAAAGGTTAATACTTGCAAAATATTTACGGATTTTATTACAAAGAAGATTATTTAATGTTAGGATTTCATTCTGAACGTGAAATAGCAATTTTGTAACAGTTTTTGCTGGTCGGTTATTCTGTCAAATTGATATATCATTTTGTTATTACAAAATGGTCTACCCACGCTATCATTGTCTGTCAGACGCCTTATTTCGTATAACGAGTAGTAAGTATACTTACTTAATTCTACTTAGGCGTCTAGATTACTTCCTTATTCAAGTAACGAGATCATTACTTACAATAACAATTTTAGTGGTACTTTTAAGCCCTTCCTATTCGTATTTTAAAGATTGATTACACCGCGAGGCACAGCATTTTGTTTTTTTAATGCTGTAGAAATATAGATTTTAGTGGTCAGTGAGTTATGTCAAAGAAAACGATTAATAATCATCATAAAACATTATTAGCAGAATCCTTGACACTAAAATCTACAGAGTAAGAATTCTTATTAACATTCCATTATAGTTAGGAGTAAGCCTTATTGGAATTGGCTAAAACTGCGACCTCGTTTTTGATTGCCTGCGTTCCTTTTAAATCGATAATCATCGATATGTCTGTTTTGTTTAAAGCTCCATCCAAATATAAAACCCGATCTGCGATTAATCATTCATTGCTCTTTTTATGAGTACTTACTACTTCTACGTATAATGCTGATCATGCGTGTAGGTGTGGTCCCGTCGAACGATTTAAGTACCTTATTAAGGTAGTTTGATTACGCGATAAAACTATAAGTAACTGGAATGAGGTAGATAAAATTTAAATGGGTGACGTTGTAGTTTTCAGAGAACATTAAAGCAAACCGAATCTCTTAAATTTATGGCGATCGTTTACTTAGATTATTTTTGTTTTCATCTTACCGAATAATTCTTTACCTCTGTTGTGATGTTGTGACCTATATTCTTAGCGATAAATAAGTTTATGCTTGAAATAACGTCGTATTTTTGTAGCACCACCATTTGATTTACAAGCGTCAATAGCAAAGTTTCTCTCCCACGGACCCAATTAATTTTTGTTTACAGTAAAAGCTAGGTTGATTTATTGTTCGCTCTTTTAGTGCCAGTTCTTGTTTTATATTTTCAAAATATTTCAAAACTTTCAAAGTTTTTATGAGTTTTTTTTATGTCATCATTCGGGTTCAGTCTGTCAAGATTTACAAAAAGTTTTGAAGTAATACAAGCCAAATATCTATTTTAAATAATTTAATTAAATAGTAATTAATACGATTATTTAATACGATTTCTAAAAAATTACATCACGTATGTTTCATCATAACAAAACAGTTATTTAGTCTCAAATGATATTATATTTGGAGTAAATAATTTATTTGTTTAATTTACATATTTTATATAAAATTACATTATAATATATGTGACTATAAACTAAGTAAAATAGTTATTTAGTATACGAAATAATTGAAATGTAAGTTTTTCTTATATAGCTTTTATTCTAGCTTCATCATGCTTTTGAACTATAGTTAGAAGTACTGTGCAATTAATATCTTATCAACGATAATTCGAATACCAACAGGAACTTTGCCAAGCTTCGGAGTTCAGTAATCACAATTTTATCTGATATTATGCGTTACGTTCTGCTAAAATTGTAACTATAGCCATCGAAGCAATGTAATCATAGACTAAATAATGCTTTGTAATGATTATTAATTATTGTAATAACATTAATTAGTAAGTACCTTATACAACTTTACTATAATGTACATAGCGATAGTAGTTTAGGGTCATTATGTACTAGTACCAAGAACTCATCGGGGCTTTTGTGTGTTATCTTCTTAGTAGAATTGAATTTAACTAAACGTACGAGGTGTAACACTGCATATTTAATTTGAGGCAAATCATTATATTCGCTTTTATTACCTAAAGCTTGCATGTGTCATGTATTGTAATCATCTATGTATTCTATGTCATTATTTTCCTTGTATAGTTTAACTTAACCATTTGTCGTTCTCTGTGCTTCTTGCCTGGTCGTCGGTTGCTTCAGTAGCATTATTTTTAAATTCTGTAAATATATTTCTGTCAACCTCTTTTTCTCTTTCAATTATAGGAGTGCTGAGAATTTGGACACTGTGAAGCTAACGCGGACAACTAATAGGACAGTGTGTGCAGTAGCTTTGTGAAGTAAATTTTATTGACTCTTGTAGTGCGTTGGCCGTTGGCCGAATGAAGTCGAAAGTAGCGAAAATGAAATATTTGCCCACGGGCGGGCAAAAGGAAACTTATTCTTTGTTCACCGCGAGAAGAAGACATATGAAGAAGCTTATGTACGTATATTTTTTATTTCATAACAGAAAGTGATATAGCTATCTAATTATACGAAACTGGTTTTAGCGCAGTGAAGAAGTGTTATGGCAAAATTCCCAATATTTAATGTTTTAATGAAAGAAGAAACAAGAATCGATGTAAAAACATGGTCACAATAATATACTTAATATTCACGCGTCTACCCTGGAATATCTTATGCTTATTTTCAATTTGTTTTAATACTTCTTAAACTAGGAAATAAAACAAAAGATGCTGTTATTACTTTACCAAAAAGTGTTTAAAATTACAAATAACTAAAATTATCAAATAATTTCCAATTAGAATTATTTACATGACACCATACAGAACGCGACGACAATCAAATATGTTAGTTTTTTTGATAATTTTATTACACACAAATATGTATGTAGATACGATCCTACAAATAAAATCTAAAATATGAATCCTTGTATCTCTATTGCAGTTCAATCCATTCGATCGCATTCGTTGATATGGGATTAGTTTCACAATAGTCGCAGTTTGATTCAGACTACAATGTTGGCTCCCGTTAGCTTCGAGATGTTTAATCATGATGGATGAAGGAGCTATCCGTATCGAGTTGTTACCATTGTTGATACTTACAGTCCTTACGGATGTCTAGAACAGGTTTTAGTTCCCACAATACTTACGTAAGGTACCTCACTAAATTAATACTGAAGTGTGTCAAATTATCGAAGTGTAATAGGAAATGAATCAAATGAATCTGTTTGAAACTTGAAAAATAAGAAACTTCTAGAAGTTTACCTTAATCCATTTAAAATCTTATTGTTGAGTGCAGATGAATATTGTTGTCAATGAAAATCTGAAACCAATCCTATCAAAGCCATCTTAAGTTGGTTATCCTGCTGTACCTACTAGTTATCCTAATTCCTACGAGTTATCCATAAAATAATATTGTTATAACACAGTCTTCAAGCTCAAAAAAATCTGCACAGTAATTTCTTATGCCGCAAATGAGGAAGATTTCTTAAATTAGGTACTTACTTAAAAGAGTAAATGAAAACCATAAGCAAGTCTAAAATAGAAATGTAATAGAACAAAGAAAGAGCTATAACTAATAAACCTACCTAAATTTACTTACTTTAAGTTCTCAATTCCACGTTAAAACACCTGTTACTTGTACCAAAGAGCCAACACGGGCATCGATCCAGTACTTTCAGGACCCACAGGTCACGGGTCCAGAGCAAACTTTGAGACTCGTGCCTAGTTTGAAGGCCACAGATAAGTATTACCCGAGACGAGTTGAATAAATTGAGTTTAAGATACAGTTTACGACTTTTGTTTATGTTGTTATTTTATTTAGTACTAACTTTCTTTTCGAGGGAAAATTTGATGTACTTGCGATTTCGTTTAGTATTATTCAACAGTGAAAAAACAGCATATAATGTGTACAACTTATTAATTTAGGATTGCATGTTTCAGAAACAGTCCAGATTCATATTAAAAGGCCGTAGGTATAAAAGTTATTTTTCTAGCCCTCGGGTGAAGTATCTTTTATGTCTATGTCTATGTCCTTTTCTGGACCCTATACTATGTGCGTGCAAAATTTCATAAGAATCGGTTGAGAATTTTAAGCGTGAAGGCCTTTTTTCGTCCCGAAAAAACGTACTACTCCCGAGGGATAGAAAAGTAACTTTTATACCTTGATACCTACGGCCTCTTTGAGCGAATGTACGCATTCGGGCGAGTGAAGCTGCGGGTAAAAACTAGTTGCACAGGCATTGCACTTGTGACATCGAATGTCTAATACCTGTGCAGTATCTCAAGTCTCAATTCGCCGCGTGAAATGGAAAATCCATGATCTATTGCTCTGATATCTCTCTCAAAGGTATTGTTCCGTTCATTGTAAGATTTATTAGCAAGGAAAATGTACTGTTTGTACCAAGTTCGATGAAGCGAAGGTACAGTTCTGAGAATATAAACTCGAGTTCATAATTTTTCGTTAAGTTCTCAAAATTGGTTACATCATTGACGACAGTAAAGCATGTATTGTTTATGTTTTAGTAATTAATATTGTTTATTGTGAATGTTGACCTGAATGGTATGCAAATCGGCCTATATCATTAAAGGTCCTCAGAATCCAGGCTTTGGTTATTCTGAAATCTGCATATCAGTGTTTTTTTTGTTAATATACTGGAATGTACGCTAATTTGAACATTACATTCGTTGCAATGTGTTGCCTATAAACTAATATTTGTATAGTAAGATTAAGAGTGTATAAGTTATATTCTTATTTTCAATATCTACATATATTATCTTCATAGTATATTAAACCGAATTATACTCTTAATATGAAACATGATCAATCACTATATATTCATAAAAATGTATGTGTAACATTAAAACAACATTACCTATACTAAAAGAAATAAATACATTAACATATTTGTCAAATAAAATGGTTTAATACCTAATAATTCACAGGAATAAATTGCAACCTAGCTCCATGTTACAGTGCTGACTACATCACAAATATTCCAACATTCTTCAACCTAAGTATGCTAGGCTTAAAACATTTAGAAATGACCGCCTCAACTATTTTCATATATGGGAGAGTTTATAGGTGTTGGTTCCTGCATAGGAAATTTTAAAACAAAAAGCGGTTAAATTGTCGGCTACTATAACATTATGCTTATCTGTGTTGCTTCATCCTAATATACACACATATAAATACTTTTCTCTGATTTGCATTAATGTAGACCAATTTATTTATTTATTTATTGAAACTAGCTCAAAGTTGTACAACAGTTTCTACCGGTCTGACACCCAGTGGGTCCCGTGTTCGATCCCTGGCCAGACAGATATCTGACTGAAGAATTAGGATTTCTGTACTGGGTCTGAGTGTTTATGAATTCGCCTTTGTCTGTCCATGGCACCCACAATAGAAAAATCCTAGTATGGGGCTATGAGTGTAGAAAAACGTCTTAAGCGCCTTAAATGCGATTAATTACTATAACTCAGTAAGACATAGCTATAAGAATATTTCACCTGTTAACATTATATCCTTATGTTCGAGCGACCACGATTAGTTTAATCACCTACGATTATATCTAAGTGGTTAAAGTTGTTGGGTACGACAAATACTTTACCGGTGAAATTCCTTTCTCGCTGACCAAGCGATTAACTTTTTCGTCAATATTGTCTTATAAATAGATAATTAATCTTAAAGTATTTTAACTTTACAGATTTAAAAAATAACGCACCTATGAATCGAATAAGCATATTTATTTCCAGTCAGATTGAGTGATTGATTCATCCTGATTGTATATATGGTAAAATCGTTTAAATTTCAATCAAAATAGATTATCTTAGTATTGAATAAGAAAAAATACCTCGCATTAGATAAATTGCTATTGTGTATACGGGCATTAGTATGAATGGAGCAAACTTAGCCAGGTCATTATATGGCTCAGCTAAGACATTACACTTAGCGAATATATTACCCAGCTGGTCACATTTAAAGTGAAAGTCGAGAGAATCAATTAAAGTAGCTTAGGGATACTTGGGTTTGAGGTTATTTTTGATTATTGATTTTTAATGACAAAGAGAACTTTCATCCATGACGAGAATATAAAAGCTTAAATCTAAAACTAATAGGTTAAAAAATGCGAAATTACGTAAATGTCGAAATAATTTGAAAATTTTGAAGAGAAATCGATACTTTATTTTGTCATTTTGTTTTATAATCTGTGAATATTTAACGTTAATTAAAAAAATAATACGTACCTATATATTCCAAATTTCAAATATTAATGTTCAGTACCTGTTTTTAAAATTCCTTAAAATTCAACAACATTCAATATTTGATAACAGCACATGTTTCTGACAGCACAAAATGCTATGAGGAACCTAAAGCGTATAACAGCTATAATTATGAATGGGTATCGCGAGCACATAAACGCAGATAATGAATAGTTGGTACATTACACTAATAGCGGCCATATAATGCTAATTACCAATAAATACGGGTCACACTGAACCGCCAATTTGCAATGTGGCCCGTGCGCACATCAAATGCTCGGGTAACGGCACCTGCTTAAGCTGTGCACACACCGGTGCCAGGGTAAATTTTTCGAAAATAGCATTTACAAGTTACTATAAATTCCATCATATTTGATCTGATGGACATCAAATGCATGGGTAACGGCACTTGATAAAGCTGAGCACACAGCGGTGACAGGGTAAATTTTTCAAAAATAGAATTTGCAAGTTACTATAAATACCTTCATATTTGATCTGATGGACATCAAATGCCCATGCATTTATGCATAACGGCACTTGATAAAGCTGTGCACACACCGGTGTTAGGGTATTTTTTTAAATATAATTCTCAAGCAAAAATGAATTCTATCATATGAAGCAATTCTATCACATAATTCATAGTCGCTATACATATTCACTGGGCATTTATTATCACCCCAAAATAACATTGGAGCCTAATTTTAGTTTAGGGCTCGTGCGCACATCAAATGCTATCAGGTAACAGCATCTGCTAATGCTATACCCACACCGATGTTAGAGTATTTTTTGATCATAAAATAGTCACAAGTGAGACATGAATTTTACCTAATGGTAGTCACTGCCGTCCATGGGCATGTATACCTAAATACGCTTAGATAGTATTTGAGGTCTAATTGCGATATTGGACACAAATAAAAAAATAATTCTAGAATCTTTTTTTATATTGTTAACCTAACGATATGGTAAACGGGCTACCTGATGAAAAGTAGTCACCGCCAATGCATCGGCGGCTTTGAAGGAGAGCTCTTTTTGCACCTTTTCTGAACTTACTTCTTTGCACCTTTCGTCAATTTTTGTTATATTCCGTTAAATGATCTAATAAGTCGACATAATTATCTATTTTGCATATCTTATATGTATACAAATAGGCATTGATGACGCCGAAACTGGCTGGAAAAAACTTCTTGATATCATATCAAGAAATAATGGGTTCACGATAACATTAATAGTAACGCATTCATTTAAGTTGATCCTAAAAAATTAAAATTAACAGTTAATTTATGTGTAGCGGTTTCTTAAATATGCAAAAAACTGTTACACCTTTTTCGTTGCATTAAAAAACTGGTCGGGTTATCGGTATAACGATACTTTTGTTAAGTTGGTCTATTATGCTAATTACATTGAATGCGGGTGACAACGAACCGGTAATTTGCAATGTGCAAAATATCAGCAAGTAACGATAACCTGATGTACGATAATGTTACATTTGCATAAATAGTACTGGACTATGTAAATGTCCAAAAAATTAACTTCCTCAAAATAATTCAACGAAATATCAAATATATATAGAAGAATATATTCATTAAAAGTTTTTTTTTTTATGTAAAAGTAACTGATACTCGTGGTTTCACCCGCGTTAAAGAAGTAAAATGGTATACATATTATAACCATAAGTGATACCCGACTGTCACGCGACGGTGCGCGTATGCGCGTGTAGCGCGCGCTAAAGCATTATTCAAACATTAAAGTATCCCATGTTACGCCTTAGGTCTTCAGCTATCTTTCAGCGAAAGGCACGTCGTAATCAGTCCAGCCGTTTAGGAGATAACCTCAGCCAAACAGGCAGACTCAAAATGTTTTAATGGCATTTTTGTTATAGGTATCGTGTATCATATGCATTTAGTAAAAAAATATATTTTGAAATCAAAAATAAACATTTCAATTTTATTTATTTGTAAAGAGACTAAATGATATCGGTTCAATCTACAATTTACGTCTCCTGAGAATTAAGTTAAAACGCCTTCAATATAAATGCGTAGGCGTGAAAGCTATATTGTGTTACTGGTTAAATTCGTTAGCTGTAACTATCCTTAAGTTAATCCTACTTCTATTGGGTAAAGTCCATCTGATTGTAAGTGCTCCCTGCCTTCCGTGGATATTTATTTGTAGCCAGCTTAATATAGAACATCGGTTTTATCTGAAACTAGCTGATCCCCCGGCATACATCATTCTACAAGAGTGATACCTGGCTCTCCGGCAACAGCGGCTGTAAGTGCGTGGCGCGCGCGCTGTCTTTTTTCCAAAATTAAAATATGTTACGCCATAGACTTTCAGCTATCTTCATATGAAAGTCCCGTCAAAATCAGCCCAGCGGTATAGAAGATAACCTGAAACAGACAGTAAATGTTTTTTCAAATTACATTTTTGTAATAGGTATCGTGTATACTTTCTTATACATTTAGATTTAAGACTAAGAATTTAGGATTAAGATGGTCATCTCATTGTAAGTGAGGTGACTGCCCACTTATTCCCTCGAAACACAAGAACTGTTTCATGCTAGTATTTGCTATGACATTGGTACCATGCGTGTGTACGCAACCTTACTTAACAACAACCAATTACGTCCTAACACCGGGTGTGATATAATTATGATATTTTACTTTGTATATTTTACTGAGAAGTGTATTCTCGCCCACTATATTTATGTTTTTGCAGTTGTTTAGTCTCTTTACGTCGGAGCGCTCAATAAAATAAACAGCTAAGCATAATTGTATATTGGGGTTGCCAAATTAGGGGGTTCTATATAAATTGAATGGTTTCATAATTCACGTTTTTGCTTTTATGAAACCGCCTACAATTAATTAAATATTTTTATATGCAAATTTATTACTGTTGTATTTGATCCTATACCATGAATGTATCATTTGTAAATTAGGATAATAATTAAATACAGAACTATTCTGATTTAAATAATAATTGCAAATAAGATGTGAAATAAATAATAATTGTAAAAATATTTTTTTTTATCCAAGCCCAAATTAAGCCGACTCCAATTGTACTTATCAACCCTGTGAGGTTCACAGCTGGACATACTCATATGCCTCCCTTAGTAGTTTTTGCAAATAATCATGTGCCCTGACGTGACATCCGCGGGATGTGAGGTTAATGGTACTTTTCATAAAACCTCACAGCATACCTGATTACTTCCTCATTATATTACAGTCCTCTTACACCGCATTCGAATCTCATACCCGCTGTTTTAGACACTCCTTATATAAACTTTTTACAGTTATTGCAGACACGTGCCCATAAACGGCGTATGTTTCTTATTATCGTAATGTCCCCGCTCATGTTCAAATAGAGTTATACACCATTACACTAAATTCTCAGTGACAAGTCCGATGTGACTTATGTATAGTCAGTCACGAAACATTACTTGTTAATAAATTTCTTTCAAGCGCCTAGCGGGGTTGCGATTTGAATCCTTGACGTAAAGACATGTTCTTTAGCACTTTGATAATAAATGCCTGGAGTCGGAAATAAATAGCTTTTGCTTGTGAACGAACGGTTTGCTTTCAGAGGACTTGGTTTTATGTGGGTATACTGTCATGCATAAGACGGACTTTCTACAATATTTAGTTTATATCAAAGGTTTATGGTGTTTTAGTAGATAGTTAGCAAGTTTATTATGATATGTAGGTACCTACTTTCGTTATGACTATGACGAAAATATTGACGTCCTTTATCTAAGTAAGATTATAAAAATAAATTTTGTGTCGTTATTAAGTCCTATTGATATACGTAGGAATGTTTGTGTATGATTGAAGTAGCAAACGAGCATGCAGTCCACCTGATCTTAAGTGGCCACTGCCGCCCATGGACATCTGTAATCAGCCCCAGATAAGATCCTACCTGCGGTTGACCACAGATGCATTGCTACACCTGAGAACTGAGTTGGAACGCCTCGTAAGTATGTCTCCCTTACCACACCCTTCAGACCAGAACGCAACAGTGTTTAACACTGCTGTTATATGGCAGAAATAGGTGTAGCGGTGGTGCCGCCGGATATATGTTATGTATGATATGTTTGGCATTTTATTTAATTCTACAAGCTTCGGATAAGATTTCTATTCAAATTAGTTTAGTAGTTTGACAAACACAAATCGCAATTTTGTCATCGTTCGTTCAAGAAAATAAATTTGAATACCAAATTTTTAGTATTCTTATTTCTTTGTTTGAATAAGTCTGGATTGCTTGTCTGACTGACAGATGGAGGTCTGGAATTGAATGAATTAGATTATTTATCTAGACATAATGGGAAATTTGAATCTATTCACGATATATTTTTTTTACTAAATCTCCAAGGGTAACCTTAGGTAAAATCCGAATCTTATTTGAGGCTGGGGGTGTCTATAGACAGCAGTTGCCACTACTACTTACTATCAGGCGGACTCCTTGCTCTGCCTATAAAAAAGTCAGAGGCTAAATGTATGTAAATGACGACCCAGATGGCGCAATGGTTAACACGCCGGACCGTTAATCCGAGGGTCCTGGGTTCGATTCCCAGCGAGGCAGAAATTTGAATGATGAGTTTAAATTTCCGTTCTTGGTCTGGGTGTGTGTCCTTGTCTTGTGTGTTGTCCATGGCACCCACGACACAGGAGAAAATCCTACTGTGGGGTTATGAGTGTGAAGTGTTATTTTATGTATTTATTTATTTATTTATGTAGGTATGACTCGTAGATTCTTGACATAATTTTGAGATTTTAACAAATTCTTGAGTTTTATTATAATCTACATGAGAACGCCTCACATTTTCATCTTCACCGTAAAGCACATGACATAAAAGCCAAGCGAGCTTATCAGTAGGTGTCTACTAAATTCGTAACTCGCTACTTACTCGTAGAAAAGCGACTTACCTATTAATAATGACAAATTGCTTATAAATTACAATTAAACATTAAAACACATATTACTCATTATAATGAATATGTAATTAATGGGGCTCTTTTATTGATTACACCTGTTTTAAACCAGGGACATCGTTCTAATCTGGACAGGTGCAATGGGTTTATGACGGACATTTATTTAATTTTTTCGGGGTATTAAAACGGATAAGGTGGGTATTTTAATTGGATAGTATAATTTTGTAAAACAAAAGCCATCCTTTCACAGTGACTGTTAAATTGTTGGCGATTTTACGTTAGTAACTTACCTACATAGGTACAGAGTTAAATACACAATAACCTATTGTAAGTTACTTTTTAACGTCTATTGTCTTTTTGAATTATAAAAAGACGTTTTGTTAGTCATAGACTTTAATTATTGACCTTATTTGGTACATAAATTTCATACTATAAGAGTAGATCTTTTCAAAGTACACTGGGTACATTGCTTTTTAAATTTTAAATATTGAAAGATAACAAAATTAGTTAATACCAGGATATACCGAGTTAGGAACGAATCTTTGGACCGAAGGTAGGTATCATGTTTTAATTAATTTTACCCAAAGTTTAATTAATTAATTTAACCCAAAGTTAGTATTTGTCAATTTAAATAACACACTTTACTGTTACAAGTAATACATGCACACATTTTCAAATAGCCATAAAACACATACGCGATCAAGATGTTTGCAAATTAACGGCATAACACGAGATAAAGTAAACAGCAGTATTGAGCCATGTTTCAACAAACTGCCAGCTCTTGGCGGCAGTTTAGTTTTGATTCCACAGACTTTGTATCGAATAGAGGGTCTTTAGGCAATTTTCTACAAAAAGTGAAATAAAAGTTGATTATGTCAGGAAAACAGTTTTGTTTATGATTTATAATTGTCTTTAAAACGATGTCTTCCTAAGCATATTACCTATAATTATCTTGATTTTAGATAGCGCTCCAGAATTGCCTTAACTTAAGCCGCGTCTAATTAAGCGTAACGTAGTCCTTACGTTTAAATGGAAGGGTTTGGATGCCGGTTCACTTTTAGTTCTCAGAAATGGCAACAAATAAAGATGTGTTGCATGCTGATTAAAGAATCAGTTTCAAGTGGAATCTCAGTTGGAGTTGATTACAAGGTACAGACCGATCGGCAATTACCACTCACCATCTGATTCTGCATGTTCGTATATTGCTTCAGTTTTATAAAACACACTAATAATACGATAGGAATAATTCCAAAACTGTATAAGAGAGGGCTTATTTAACTAATCTCACATGCCACTTCTACATGTATCTGCTCTGTGACCAAACCCGCAGAGAATATTGAGACATTCAACAATTTGCGGACGATGTTATGCGAGAGATCTAACCGATAGTAATAATCAAGGTAGGTACTAGTACTAATGACGGTAGGACTTGCAAATTTATTTAGATAATAGTACAAATTTATTTAGTACCTGCATTAAACAAGAATAATTATAATGTTTAGCCGAATAACAAATGAGATAGGTACTGTTATTTTAAGAAACTGTAGTTATGGCTCCAATGTTTCTAGACAAATTATCTAGATGTGGAATAGAAAAGGTTGCAGCAATTGAAATGCTTGATAGCAAATTTAAGAGTTTTAGACTCCTATAATGAACTCTTCGGAACTTAGACTAACTAAATTTGATGGGTCATCAAAATTAATTATACCTACCTGTCTTTCAAGACAATATACCTTTTCATATGCAAATAGTAAACGAGCATGAAGTCCATCTGATGTTAAGTGGCTACTGCCGACCATGTAAAACTGTTATCAATCCCAAATAAGATTCAAGAATATATTACCAAAATATGCGTTGCACCTGTGAGGACTAACTCATTATAAATATTTGAATATTATATATCTAGAAACCAACAAGACACGCTACTCTTTCTACTAGTAGTAGTTAGATCTTGTAAGCTGACAATGAATTGATAAGAAGCTAACCTAGCCATATAAACTACGGTCGGTGCTTTCAAAAGCCACTACGAAATCTAGGTGTTACACAATTTAGGAAGCCGGTTCAGAGTATACTAAGATATTCGAGATAAAACTAAGATGAACTTTATGCTGTGTTGCACGGTCTGAGAAACTGCGATTTTTGTGGTCTTATTTGATACTGCTTAGTTTGTGCAATTTCTTGCGACATTTCGTTTTAATGGTAAAATACCTTCGTAATGATAAATGTATGTCTGTATGTATAATGCTTTGTTTCATTCACTTGAATATCATTCATTTACTACTAATTCATTTAATACTTTAATGTATTAAAATAAAACGTGCGTTCCTAACACAATGATAACATACCCTTTGGATCTTCCAAAAAATCTTTGAGACTTCAATAATGCACGTTTTATGCCGCGTATGGACATGTGGACTCATTTGGACATAAGCAAGACTAAGAGAGCACAGGCGGGGGGATGTATAGGAAACTCTTTCCCTTGCTTAATTCTGACGGGCCCGTAGTTAAATAAAAACAAGAGCTTGCCTGCCTTCGCAAGCT
>DWPV01003980.1:0-14288 GCA_018251915.1 Urbanus proteus proteus
ACCACCACTTCGGAAGGTGTTTAGTTATGGAGAAGAAGCGGCGCAAGAAACTCCATAACACACATGTTTTAAAAAGAAATGTTTTGTATAAGAGTAGGTAAAGACTCTTGTCTATAAGACCTCTACGTCGTTTCTGTTATCCGTTCTGTTTAGACTGGAATATGATTTCTATTACATAAAAATGCAGTCCACAGGCCTAATACAAATAATATAAGTATGTACGTATATCCACGGGCGAGGTGACTACTTTCCATCAGATAGCCTGTCTGCCTTATTCGTAGCTTTAAACAGAAAAACAACGCCTTATAATATAAATCCTGCAGTAATCACAAACGTCCCTGATTGCAACTTCCATTACTAAAAAGTTAAAGTAAAACGAGGTTAAACCGTTAACCAGCGGTAGAGTAGCTTGTTTACTAGCCGTGTCCGCGATATCACGGGACGTAAAAATTAAAGCTCTGCGACAAAACAACGGCCGACAACGAATGCTAATTACTGTTCCTATTTATGCGACTGCAGCCGCTTCCGTGACGGAACAAATAGCTCTAACCTTGTACTCGCGTTAATGCTTCGTAATATCGTGTACAATTTTAAATGCTTAATATTTTTTTTGGTATTTTATAAATTTCCTTGATGATAGGTATATTTTATGTTATGTAATTGCTGTATTATTATGAATAGTAATGAATACTAATAATAGTATGTTCTTAAATATTTCCGATATCTAGTGGATATTGTAGAAGGCGAGAAACAGACGAAATCAAGAAACGGTATACCTAATCAATATTTACGCGTAGACAAACGTTCTGTTTTGTTGAGTTATTTGGAAAATATATTTGTCTTACTATTATTCTAATTTACACACACACACATACACATATTAATAAGATAATAGATATTATGCTGCTCCATTAAGTAAAACGTAAATAACTGTATTCATGTTAAGCAATCTCTAATCCGTTTAAATTCCTTATAATAGCGTAAAAAACTCGCCATCCCTTCAAAGGCGTGCTGGCAAACGGAAGTGTTCGTTTGGGCGGGCGGATGCGATAGCCACATCCGTGAGCAAACGCCCGCTAGCGGACGTATTCCGCGCCGTCCGCGCCTGGCACTGGCGACATGCGCCAGGCACTAATTGATTCTGATATGTTGAGATAGCGAGTGATTTGTAAGGTACAAGCTGTTGAATATGCTGTTAGAAATTTAAACAGATCAGTGCGCATAACTAGATTAACAACTTATATTTTAAACAAATATTTTAAATGTTTTATGTTAACTTAATCACAGTTTTGGAGTTAGTTATGAACGAAATTAGGTTTGGATACTTATATATTTGTATCATAGTAATACGAGTATTTTTAAACGATGGCTCAAAATAATCAACATAAATGTAGGGTACATTCTGGTAGTGCTAGTGAGCTCAACTGTCCTAAAATATTATTTAACTAAGTGCGATTATAATTTCAGAATATTTCTTATTCATATGTATCGAAGAATAAAATTATAAGAACACATTATAATAAGAACACAATTTATAGTGCCTGTCTTTCTTTACTGACACATTTTATTGAATGTGATATAGAAAATAGTAAAAATTTAGATGTCTTTTGATGTAAAATTACTTTACCTCTACAATAAAATGTGTAAGGGCGAGATAGCTGGATAACGGAAGTGTGCGCTTGGGCGGGCGGACGCGATAGCCACATTTCCTTCGACCACGGACGACGTGATTGGAACCGAGCCAGTGCCTGGCACCAGCGTTACCTTTTAAATAAATGCAGTAATTGCTTCAGAGATTTGAGATAAAATTGCAGTGTCGTATTTCTATTAATTATTTTTTTCTCTAAAATAGATTTTCTACGAAATAAAATTTAAAAAATAATATTTTTGTTTTATTTAAATAATAAAAATTCCACAGTTGTTTATGCATACGTAACTATACTTGAGAATTAACTTGCAACCTATGCAATATCAAACTATCTGAAATGATTAAAACTGTACTACAGGTATAATTTTCAAATGATTTTATTAGTTCATTGAATTAAAGTCGCATTTGAAGTCGGCCATGAAACATTCCTAGTTACACCAGAGAATTAACTTTCAACCCGTAAATATGCTATATTAAATTATTCAAACAAAACTGTACCAGATCTATAATTTTAAAATGATGCTATATCACACTTAAATTATAGTTCAAAAATTGAATTATATTTAAATAATTAAAATGTATTAATAAAACGAACACGATAAATCCATACCCAACCATGAACATGAAATTCCAATTTTCGAGTATCGTTAGGAAATATAAATTAAAATTTGAATGGGCGGGCTGTAATTCGACAATAAAACGCAGCTGATCGCGCCCCAATCGTACGGCGATCTTGATAAACGAGCACCGTGAGACTGCATTCTTACGAACCATGTTTCGCCAAGATGTGAAGGTGAAGTGAAGGGAAATTTATTGTTTTGAAAAGTTATCCTCTTTACTCATTCTTCATCTATATTTTTTTTATTTATTTCTTCTTTATTCACAACAGTGACAGTCAAGTTGTATGATATTTGAACTTTTCTTCTATTCGACCGTCCATATCACAAAATCGATCGCACAAATCTTCATAACGTATATGTGATTTACTTACCGTGTAAAGGCCGTTCGAAAAACTTAATTAGATGTCGCAGAGTGACTTAAATATATGTTAGTTGTCTTATTGGTTGTGATGTCAAATATAGGATGATTGATGATGATGATGATTTCGTTATACATAATATGTACATTGGACATGTCTGAAACTTCGCTAACGGACGAACACAGCATGATTCTAGGACTATCTCTTAAATTTTCCTAAATAATTATAACATAAGAAAAGATTGAAGGGAGATAACATGAAGTAAAATTCGTCACAATTTTCTTAATGTTTTTTTAAGTAAATTCGAACTGGGCCATTATAAAAAGACTCAATATAAAGACTTTACACTTGCAAAGTTGTTTATAGATAATACTTATATTATGTAGAAATGAATTAAACCGTCAAATTCTTAGTAATATTCAAGATATACATTTCAGTTGCAAACTCTACTGATCCAGTAGCGCGCGCTTTGCTCCAGATTTCAGGCAACGAACTTTAATACGAAAGACGTCCTTATGACGACTAAGAAATTTATTGAGATAATCACTTAATATCCATAATAATAAACTTACTGATTTTTAATTAGACGTTTTGCTCAAACATAAACATGAGGCAAGATCACAAATTTTGTTTCATTTTAACACCATTGTCCAGATACGCAAACATTCCGAGAACGAAATTCTGCCAGCATTATTAGAGTGCCAGAATACTAACTTTATAGAAATCGTTGTTTTATTTTAACCCTTTCATGCAAGCGGATTTTATGTGAGCTTTGCAACCAACAAAATGACAGTGTATAAAAAATACACGGCAATGACAGAATAGAAATAATTACTTCGTATCCCGGGCAAGGCAGCCGTATCGTTCTGCTCAGCGGGCAAACGGAGAAAAATATAACTGTCCTACTCTCTTCCGTGAAACCGCTCGTAGCTTAGAAAGAGACAGTTAACCGTTGCCTAAATAAAACATAACGGCCGAGAACACGAGCCATATTGCCTCGCTGGAAAAGTTTTAAAAAGTTTTCTTTGCGGACCCATTACAAGTACGATGGTTTAGCGTGTGTGTGTGAAGGTTCGCTCGATACCCGCGGTCGATACTATCGTAATGTGTGGGATTGGAAACGTAATTTACATTCTTATAATAAATCATAGTTATTTCTCTCTCTTTAACACTTGATTAAAGGATGAAATTTACTGATTTAGTTATTGTGCGGTGTCATTCACGCAATGAAGTAATTGGTTGAAACGTTCTAAGTCAATTAATTTAACTGAATCTCAAATCGGTATTAAAGTATTATTATTAATAATCTGTTTTAACAGACAATTTACCTACCTTCCTTACTTAGAAACAATAATTGAAAAATGGTGTATAGTTACCATTATTTGTAATGATTTCTATCGCAAAGATACTTTAAATAGAACAAGTTAAACACATTAATATATTTTTATAAAACAGTCATGAACTGTACTGTTATTTATAATTTAAATCTCTGTTCGCTATTTCAAAAGCATAATATTTTTGTTTCAAAAATACATCCAGTTAGTATGACCTCAAACGCAGATGTGTGAGTAGGTCGGCACGCACACACCGCCGAATCCGCGTACACAACGAAAGTAGGTTTATTTCCATGAAAAAGTTTTGAAAATCGATGGCTTCAGCTCCTACGCTGCAAAACTTTTCCGTCATATAGCCATAAATACGCTCGCCCGCGCCGTGTTTTGCTCCGCCATAGACATCAGGAAGCTAGAATTTTCGTGTTATATATTGTTATCTGCATCTTTGTTCTACAGTAGTTGTGTTGTGAAAAATATGAAATTATATCGTACAGTGTTATGAGAGGAGTTTACAGTTATATGCCTATTTTAAATACAGTACTTAGATACCCTTCAGGCTTTAAATATTACTTATGTAGATACATAAGAGCAATCTTCTGCATTTGTGAAAACTTAAGTTACACTTAACATACACTTAACACACTTTAGTAACTTGTTTTTGATGCAAAATTGGATTAACTACGATAATTACAAGAGATATCATAGAAAATTACTTATAGATATTTTCATCTAAGTAGCTAAATTTAAAATTCATTACTGTTCCACTGCTGAGCATAAAAGTCCATTCAGAATGAAATATAAAATCAAATTGACCGGTAAAGTTAAGCAAGACCATAACCACCCCAACATAGGAAAAAATCCCGACCGGTAAACTAAACTCGAAATATTGGACAGCATGGTTACAAAACGTGAGTCGCTAGATAGAGAAGAGTTATGACAACAGTACGCTAAGTGCGAACCAAAGTGCTGTTTGGTAGACTTCAATTAGAAATACCTACGTAACCGTATGTGGAATTACATTATAGAAAGATAGCTAAGCAATGCTTATACACGTACCTCTCAAACATTTAACAAATATGAAATACGGATACAAGTAATAAACGTGTAATCTAGACATTAGTTGGCAACAAATATTACGAGCACGCCATCAATTTCTCGAAGCAGCTCGTGACGCATCGCTCGGTCTGCGGCGGCGCCATATTGAAAATATCTCTTTGATATATTATTGTTTATAAATAATGACTCCGCGACCCTCCCAATTTAATTGCGGTGTATCCTCGAGAATAGCTTATTAAGCGGCCGGTTAATATTTCCTTATTGGGCTGTAATTAATTTTGTTAGTCAGGTGCGACGCCCAGGGCGGTTATTTGGGCGCTGTCTAAACGACCATTATCTGCCGCATTATTTTGTCCTGGCCAATTTGTTTGAAGCCTTTGACGGCCGAGATGGAGATTCAGTTAATTAAGTCATCTTGATTCGACGGCGAACGGGTTATTTTGACTTTATCCCGATTTTGTATTTCGTGCTTAACGGGATAAGTACGTTTATCAAATTGTGAATTAAAAAATATAAAGGAGTATGCCCATTTGCGGTTTCAAATTGCTCACCAAATGAAATTTAACTAAAAATCATATTTGTTTTTTTTTAAAAAAAACTTCGCCGGATTAAATATTCTTGATAAAAGTTTTTATTTTCCTGGTGCACTGCACTGTCTAATTCCAATATGTTAGGTCAGATTAGGCCCGAGATAGGTTCAATTATGAATTTAACGATTTCCTTTTTATATTCGATTTTTTCTTACACTATTAATAATATTACTATTTTATGAATTTAAATTTATAAAATCAAATAAAAGAATATTTAAATACAAGGGAATGCGGATTAAAAAGAGTCAAAGAGTTACGTGTTTTAATTTTTCAAAGAAATGATGCAAATATGTCATCATGCATCAAAATCTCAAAACAAGAAGAAAGAGTGTAAAAAGTATTTTTTTAATTCTTCATTATTTGTTTAATTTTTACAAATATAAAATGTACCTCTCAATTGATTCTATTAATATAAATGTACGAACTGTTTGTTTCGAACAATTTACTAGTTAGTTGTTGTCGGCGGATTAGGCGAAGCCAGAAACTCATGCATGTGTTATAATTACTCGCAATTGAATATCAAGTTGGAACTAGCTGAACAACCGTGCAGAAGTTGTGGGCAAGGTCGAATTAGCGCCATGACCTTCCGACTGCAGCCCTCTGCCCGCTGGTCCAAGTAGTTTGCGAACAACTGCCATAACTCCGTAGGTACTCTGAAACTGGGTGACGGTCTAACCGGCCGTTGACTCCGAGAAAAAGTTCTCTTTAAATATCCACAACTTTAGTTTAGCAACTCAAATTTAGTTTGGTAACAAACGGAGCAACAACAAGTCGCAACAAATCCGTTGGAAAGTGGCGCGCGAGTCGTTTTCAAGTTCATCGGGGTTCGCTGACGAGTTGCCGTGGCGTAGGTGCTCACTTGTGACGTCATCGGTGTTTTACATACACTGGTGACGTCATGTTTTACATGCTTGTATTATTTTTTTAAACTTAATAGGTAGTTTTACAAGAACCTTTACATTTAATTCAATTCGAAGATGTAATACCTATTTGATGAAGAGGTCACCACTTTATACCATGTGAGACGTATGTGAATGCATTCCTAAGCGCGTTGTCGTTCGCGAAGCTTTGAAAGCTGGAGCGTTATTGGTGGAAGGCGTGGCCAAAACTAGCCGTTACTTTTTCATTCCCGTCCACTGACATAGAACCGATCCCACATACTCAGTATTTTAATCGAATATAACGTTAATCTCAGATTTTTTGCTATTTGGAAGAAAAAGAGATGGTTATTGTTTTAAGCAGAATATAATTATAACAACACCCCTTTGTAAGTTAATTAAAGTACGAATACTCGTAGGAATAGGAGTAACAGTGAAGTCAATAGTCAAACATCAAACCCTACATGGAACGTTGAGCCACCCATTTTAAACCACAAACCAGGTACTTGGTGCGCCGGTCGCAGTACGGGGGCAGATCGTATCGATTGCCCTCACTCTGTCCTCAGCATGACCTAACAAGTTTGTGACCTCCTACAGCCATTGTCTACATTTCTGCCTTCCAGATCGCTGGTACCAACGGCGTAAATGCATATAAAAAATCAAATGTCTCTCAAAACTATGTTAATACAATAATGTTAAATTTTTTCTTCGATTTTAACAAAAAACAGGATATTCGATATTAACGTTGAATAATTGTGAGCTGAAAAGAAAGTATCATAGCTTTTGTAAACATTCCATTCCAGTTACGTAATTTGCGCAATTTCGGTTGAAATTCAATAGCATCCCTGCGTTCAAGCCAAAGTCCTCTAGAGGACTGTCACGTCAGCTCTGCGGTGAGCTGAGCGCGCATGCGTCCCCCCTCCCCCCTCTCCCCCCAGCCCGCAACACGGAAAACTTTTCCCTGACATAGGTATAAATACAAGCGCTCACCCGTCGGCAACACTTTTTGCCCCCCCACTGTGGGGTGGGAAGGCAAAACTTTTGCTAGCCCGGCTCGGTACTCCGTACACAGCGCTCTTCCAGTTTTTCCTGTATATTGAAATGGAGGTGCGGAGAAAAGAGTAGAATTTAGAAGCTGTCGTACAAATTTTAATGAGGAGTGAGAAGGTGAATGCTGTTTCGTGTAACGAGCTCCGCACGCGTGTATTGACATTTTGATTTTCCAAAATACACGAGAAAAGCGTTGAGATAGTCGTTTTTGTGACCAGAAACTATTTGTTGGTCTAAATCGTCATTTCCATGGTCCGTTTAGACAGGGTCAGCGGTAAGGGTTTACCTCAAATGAAATTTTCCTGAGTACATCCTTTAGTACCTGCATTATAGATGGCCAACGGTCAGTGCGAGGGCTCGCACCTAGTTAGCGATAATCACAATTAGGTAAACCGCTACTTCGTCACGGCTCTATTCGATAACAAGGAGCCGCTCTGAATGATTAATAACGCGAATCGCGGCTTGTTTGCATTTCGACCGTCCGTGGGGAAGCTAACAAACTTATGAATAATATGGTACACTAGTTCAACGAAGAGATAAATTGATTCTCTCAAAAATAACCTATATTCACAAAGGTTGTCACGACGAAGACTATTTAATGCAGTACTGTCCTAATGGTCTAATACTAATTATGACGGTTCTATATTCACTTCTGTCACTTCTGAATCTGGGTTTTCATATCCTACTTTTGTATCGTGTATGCAAGATACCCACAACACAGTGTACAAAATGTAATATCACGATCCTGTACCATATTAGTTCTATGAGGATCCGTATTGCGTGGGTAAGACAAACAATCGTCGGGTGCTGTCAACAGGCATATTTGAGGTCTGTTAAGTGTACATTCATCACGGCGGGTAGTTGCAGCGTCTGACCCTACGTTATCTTACCGAAGCAGTGACGCGACCCCGGTCCGCCTTGTGACTGATGACTCGCCTTAATTAAATTTTATGGACTCCTAAGTATTGGTTCAAATTAAATATTTACACACCAAAAATCGTTAATCAAATCTCTTGATGTTTCGATCCATAGCTGAACTTTCGGTCGCTCCGATACTATATTTGGATTGGAAACGGAGCAAGTTTAAGCAAATGCTCACGACGTCTGTCAATCACTAGCCCTAACGTTTAGTCGCCACACTTTGGATTACGGTAGTTGTGTAGTCTGTCAAACTTAAAACCGACCAACTTCGACATGCGCATTCAAAATTCAAGGAATAAAGACAAGTCAGAAATCAACGTGTGCCAATGTAGACCTATGAACTATGGACCAACGATTCGGTTTCTAAATTAGAGGGAATTACTGCTAAGCTTTAAATAAACAGTAGCTATAAGCGTCCATCTTGTTTTATCCATTAAAATCGTTATTCATCGATGTTGCAATTTTATTTTAAAGAATATAATTGTGACTTACTGACATATAGTATGTATTTTAAAAAGTGAGCCAAAAATTAAGTTTATATTATAGGTACACGTCATTAATTTATGGTAAGAAATAGGTCTATTAGTGGGAAATAAAAAAATTTAAAAATTTATTAGTGGGGAATAAATAAAATTTATTGTATATTTTAGAGCCTTATATATGTTCATAATTATTGTCCACTTCCTGCATGATGGGCATCTTTAAATATGAGATAAGTAATGTTGATTCGAACTAATATAATTGAATTTTCAAAACAAAAAAGTTGATATTTTCCAGTCCACATTAATTCCAGTCTCAGATAAATTATGTAAATGTAAGAAAAATATCAACCTTCGATGATTTTTAAAACAGTATTCTAAAAGCTTACATTTTTAGCTTTTAACATGTCGAATGTATTTGAAGGTATTCTCACATAGCCGTCATTTAAAAAGTTAGGTTTTTAGGATGGGATTCGAAATTCAAAAATAGAGAAAAGGATATTCAAACTTTGCTTTCAACCCGCCGGAGTTGAAGCCATTTGCTAGAGAATGAAAATCGAACGTTCCAATAAAATGATTGCAATCGATGCATTCAGTTCAATTGTGTTTTAATTAAAATTTATTGTTCCTAGACTTTCAACAAAGATATCATTTTTAAGGCAAAGTCACTCATGAATTATTTTACAATTTTTTTGTTCTTTTCACATACTACATATTATTAATATTTATTTTGATTTAATATGAGATAATGATAATATTAGATTTTGAGAAAACTAACAAACTCGAAAGATTATTTTACCAATTATATTTGTAATGTTTTTATCCGACTGTACCTTTGTTTGTTTTGTTTATAAACTTTGTAACATAAGTTTAGTCTGTACTTTATGAAAACTTTACGTTACCTATTTCACATTTTAAAACATCAAATTCCCTTGGGAAAACTAACATTTGTCTATGATTGTAGGCGTTCTGAGTGAATATCAATCAGACGTTAGTACGGCTGTTAAACGGTGAATAAATGAAGAAGTTCACAGAACTTCCATCCACATTGACCACGGCTTAGTGCTCCACACATCCTGGTCTATTTATAACATTACCAATATGAGTTTATAAACTGTTCTATTATATTATCTACGCTATCCACTTACCTGTATATCTGTGGGATAAGGTACTATTCTACCGTTGTCGAGTAACGAAAACCTCGTTAAGCAAAAAGGACCTAATATTAAACAAAATGTCATTACAAAACGCAAAGGTTTCTGGATATTTTTTTCATTTCACTGTTTCTTTGAAATTTCTAGAAAGAAAATGTTCTAAACACTTAAAGAAGATATGCTTAGCAATTTAATGATATATTCTTATGAATATGTTGAAAGATATTGTATTTATTACTTTTGGAACATTCGCTTTTCGTATCTGTTTCGACACTTACTTTGACATTATCGGCCTAATGAAAAGTATCGCATCTCAGTAAATCTTACGCTATATGACCAGTCCGTAAAACTGTCACCAAACTTCCTCCGTCGGAACCCTGCCTGCCGTAATTATTTGATAGCATAGGACATGCAGGTCTATTCCTGAAATAGTCTAAAATACACGTCATCGTATGTATGTAGAGTATTGTGGTGGGCGTCAGGAACTGAGGCTTAATTTCCTGTCGGATTGAATTAGTTTTCGCTATTTGTTTAATATCCTTTATTTTGTTGGTATAAAAATAATTTAAGGTCCAGAGAATATTGAAATATAACAATGAGAATGTTACGACGTTTATAATTGACAGAGAGCATTGCATTTTGTATTATATTATGATTAATCATAACATTTAAGTATGCAACAAAACATATTTTGATAAAGGTAATGTTCCTGAACTTCGGTACAGATACGTTAATTAAATATTTTGCATAAAGTTGATATCAAAAATATTAAAAGTATTCATAACTAACACAACATTTGTGTTACAAGTGTAAAAACACTATTATTTATATTTTGTTTGTCCACATCATTTTCAAGTGTCCAGCGCCACTAGATATCAAAGTGCACGCCAAAACAAAAGAATGTCACGACGTTTATCCCAAGACGGGGTCGTAACTCAACGGTGGGACTCGCTCAGATTTATTGGAGCAATTGACAAAGTGGCAAATGGGCCATTAGAAATTAGAAGTTCCACGACGCTGCGACGGAAAAATGTACAGCAATATTTTCTGCTGTAAGTAAAATTGTAAGCAATAAATAATATTCGCCGCTGGCAAGTACCGACTGCGTTTCGAGTTAAGCTTTGACTTTTAAATAGAGTACTTACACACTTTATTAGAAATGTTTGCGATAATTTGAAAAATTACACGCTACTTAGTTACAGCATAAATAGTTTTTGGACCCAGATACGTAGTTATATCAAATGATATTAGTGGGAAATATGTTATACAGAAAAAAGGCGACAGCAAAAATCTACAGTGAAGGCGACAGGAAATTTTTATAAATGACAATTATAAACAGAAAAAATTCTACAACACCTCATACACCTATTGCAAACTGAATAAACTTTGGTGCCCCGTCCTACTTAATACTTACCTATAAATTGAACCAATTCAACCAATTTCAAAGTATAAGCCAATAATAAAAACAACTACAGGAAGAGTTACTACCATCTCTACCAGAGACAATAATCGTAATAATGGGATCGGGGATGGGACAGGGAACTAATTCTATGAATGTTTTCAGTCGATAGCTTACGACATGTTTATCGTCATAGGGTAATAAAAATGCGTCTAATGACTCGGGAAACTCCGCGGATCCAGCCGGGATTGTCTCACTATTTCATATATGGGTCAATAAAATTTTATGTACAGTTAAACTTTGTTAAACGGTTCGTTCACGACGAAATTAGCTACCTCCATTCGTTTAGTGATATTCTCCTCGTCGCTATAATATTACCTGGTAATAAAAAAAACAAGATGGATTGTATTTTAAGTCATTTTTAAATAATGAAAGTTTTTATTGTAATGGTTATTATAAATTGGTTTTTACTAACATAAATTTGCTGTTACTTACCTCTGGGACAAAGGCTAGATGGTTGCTTATCTTGAGAACTAAGTGAAACAGTTTAAATTAAAAACAACTTCGTGAACTATGGTAGAAATTGGTATTATGCTATTTAGCTTTCTTTGCAATTGTAGATGGAGACCGCATTTATTGTGCAGTTCTCTAATACGGATTGTAGTCCTATTATATAACTATTTGGTAACTTAATAAACTTGTTAATAAGGTTATCATAATAATCGTGGGAAAATGTATCTTGAGCTTTGCTTTAGATTTTGTGGACAAATACTTGCACGTCGCAAATACCGGTTGTTCTTTATAGAAACCATCTCCAAACACATCAGCGTCGTAAGGAGATTATCCACGAGGGCGGAACAAGTAAACAGATTATAAAAAAGACGTTTGGTCCCCGCGAACCCTCCGGCGATACTCATAGGATATGAATATTGTTAATGTTGTCTCCGTTGTACGAAGAAATATGGAGCATTTTGCATTTATTGTTCTCATTATTGGTGAGATTATGGTGCCCTAGTGGATGTGATGAAAAAACTGATAATGTGAAATAATATCTTATGTATGATGTATTATTATAGATAGAAATGTTCACGTATGCAGACAAAATTTCTATCATATTTTATTACATCATAATTTTTACGAGATGTTCCTATTACATTTCAGGAATTAAACGAAAGTTAGTATATTTTCAGAATCAAGGATTGAATTTCATTATTTTATTTTTTCATAAAAATATGTTGCTAGAAATGAAGCCAATAGAAGTAAATTACTAAAGTAAACGCGGCGAGCTATGAAACACTTGAGAATTAAGTAGGTATCTTAGGTTTTTTTACTAAAATACTTTTTAAATTACTCTGGAGTTTATGTATCCTCGATAATTGGATATACTCAAAATTGAACACGATGCAGAAAATAATATGTTTAAAGACGTGCAAAAACTTAAACTTTTGTTTCAACAAACACAAAAACCAGCGGATATTTGGCAAATAACTCTACGTTTTGTACACAAAAACATGAAATCGGTTTCTTTCACTCCTTATTTTTGTCCTCGCTCCCGAGGGTACAATGCGTCGAGTCCCGGTGTCTCCGCCGCTCGTGCGTATCCATACTCAATAATTGCTTCCGTCACCCTGAATTACAATAGACGTTGATTTTTTTAACATGTTTGTTTTTGGAAAAAAATGGTTATTTTTGTAACTACTGGATATAATGATATTAAAATATTGAAGATCCAAATTACATATAAAGTGAATAATTAACAAAATATGTAAGATATTTAAAAAGTATTATTAAATAAAAATTAATAAAGTAAACATTTCAGATAGCTCAGTTCACAAAACAAATTGATCCATCGATCAAATCAAATGGCATGTTTAATTTACACTTGTATTTAGAGTTTGATTCACAGAAGTAATTTTCATATACAGTTTGAGAATATGTTATTGTTTGACTGCATTCATACTAATAAAATGAGTTCTAAAATATCAAGCGATCGAGACACAACAAATAAGCATTTGAATACGAACAATTATCGTCTTGGAGCCGAAGTTTCAATTGGTAATCTAGAATCTATGTTCATTCTCGATTTACTCCGAATGCAGTGGCGACTGCAGTCACAATGGGTACATTCAGCCGGCACACAATATCGACTCATATTTTATACAGAAACAATCGACTGTGCTATAATTGAATTGAATAGATGAAGTTCTGACTGCACGGCTATATGAAGAAGCTAATATGACAAATATCATTATTATTATGAAAATTGAATTGTGAATAAAATATTTGTTATTATGATCAATCAATATGATTAAACAAAAATATTTTTATTAGATGTATAAAGTAACTACGTATAAAAATATTAAATTAAATTGTATAGTATTTCAACATAATAACAGTTTTCAATTAAAGTATTGCAGTGACGCATTGTCAAAGAATTATTCATTCACGTCCATTAAGAATAGTTCCCATTCTCCATCATTCCGCTCAGATATTTTAATTAAGACAATTGCTTTTATACAAACACATGCGCGTACGAAGTAATCAGACAAAGTACGTAAGTTTGTAGCAAATAAGCTGAGTGCACACGTTCCATTCAACAAGTCCGGAGCCAGGAGAGCCGCGATAAATCATAATCACGGCTCTTTCACCTCGACTAATGGCCCACGAAATGGCGGAATGCGTTTAAAATCTGCGAGTGCTCGGCAGCTGTATTAGGAGGTAACCACAGACATGTATCTAAATAGACCCAATAAGTTCACGTACTTAGCGTGCCAAAAAGTAGCGGAAAAGTACACCTTCA
>DWPV01003981.1:0-14282 GCA_018251915.1 Urbanus proteus proteus
AATAAAGAGTCAAGTAACTTTATTCTTCGGATAGCTATTCTTACTTTTATCCGAGCATTGAAAAATTAGCCCTAAGTCACAAGTTTTAAGCTAATTTATGTGTAACAGACAAAACTTATAGTTGATGTATTGTGCAAATATGGATTATCACCAATAAAACGAAAAATATATAAATATTTTATTATGACAAAAGATATGAATAAAATTATTGGAATTCTTTTCAGAACATTACGGTTCGCTATATAGGTACGTAATTGAATATGGAAAACTGGGTTTGTAATCCTTATTATTAGCACCATCTAAAAGACCGTCTCTATTGCACCAATTTCCAAATCATATCAGATTTTCGACTTAAAAAAATAAATTATTCACACGTGATGCTCATAATACTCCACCCAGCTCATCTGCCAAGTAAATCCGATTCATTTTGCAATAAACACGTCCAATCTCAACCGTTGCGTCTGTTACGTAATCTTTGATTGATCACTTGTTTACCTTCTCTTTGCAAACTCCTAAATCCCGTCCAATCATTATACATACATGCCAATTTTGCATCAATAATATGAAAAGGAATAGTGGAAACTCTGCAATGTACGAAGAGGTGAGATTAGTTTATTAATAAACAAAAATATATCATTTAATCATTTCATTTCATTCAATCTATCAATTCACAGAGTTCGAGTCATCATTTAAAGAAGAAATTGATATCCTAACTAGAGACAGTAGTTAAAATACTAAATGTCCCAATTTACAATGTTTACTTTGCTACGAGCGATCTGCGCAGCTAGTTTTATTATGAGACGGAAAACCCACACAATAAGGTAACAAGACCTTTTTTGTATTGTATGGTATTTTAAAAACAAAGATATACTCGTATGTAATATATGTAAGTGTCTCGATAACATTAAATATTGCGATTGACTCTACGTGGCTACGAAATATCTACGAAATTTTAAACATGACTTTTAAACAAGCTTTAAGCTTAAAAAAGGCTCTCGTTTTACAATCACAGACAAACACTTAATTTATATTTGAATGCTTATACAATTGGATTTATACAATTACCTTTAAATAATTAAACTCGCTTTATTATTACTATTACATTATCCACGTAAACTGACGTCATCCACGAGCGCTTCCCGTTTGAGTGCAATAAGCGCTCTTTAATCTAACGTTATTAATTTACACAAGCCTTGATGCATTTTAGCGAAATTCAGAGTAACGTGAATACATTCGCTTCACACTTGAGTAATCTTATCTTATTAGCGACAATGGGTGCGCGTAATCTGATGCGGTATGCGGTGTTACGGCAGTCTCAGTATTAGATACCTGATTTTAGTTGCTAAACTGTGTTTTTACTAGCGAAAATACATACTTAGTCATTAATAGGTTTCTTTTAAAATGGAAGAAATAAAACTAGCACGCAGCACGCTTGGCCACCAAGTGTAGTAAGTGGCCACAGCTGGCCATGGATATGTTGTATTCATAATCAACCTGACATAAGATCACAATCCTACTATACTTTGGAAAGCTTAACTATGTCTTCCCCTCAAATATTATTAAATAAATAATAAAATTATTAGCAATGTTGTAAATTTTACATATCGTTGTATATAATAATTTTGAATTCAGTAATGAGAAAATGAATCAGTATCTCTACAACTTGAACTTTCTACAAATTTATTTGTATGTCTATCAATCGAACAAAATTTTAAAATGGCCCCAGGAAATAGCTCAAAGTGCGTAATTCGGCGCGGTCCCCGGTCACCGGCTAAAAAAGTAAAAACGGTTCCCTTGCATATTTTCCTAAGTGCCATAAAGTATGACATTTATTACGGTCAGATCTCCTCCAACCACTATTGATAGGCAAATGAGAGAGTTTTTTAAAAGAAAAACGATGTCTGCTTTTTATGTGTTCTTTGGATAAGGATATTTTTTAGAACTCGCTATTTGCAACTTTCCGGTAATGGTCGCTCCGTTTGCATATCCTCAGTGCTGACGTTTTTGCTGAATTTAATAGCTACCTTTATATCAAGAAATGTCTCCTTTCTATAAATAATGATTGTTTTATCTGTTACGAAAATCGTAATTTTTACTAACTGTAAATTTATATTCACTTATCCCTCTCACTAACACTCATTCTTAAAATGAGGACAACTTTTCAATTAAATAATGTTAGCCACCTTTATACAATTAACAAATGTTTTATCATTCCTGCATGGAATAATTATAGCTTCATTTGCTTGAAAGTTATATTTTCTACTAACTTTCCATTTACATACCACACATCTAAACCGAAGACAGCTTTTCAATTAATGTTACAAAAATAGATCATCCACGAGTAGGCGTTATAAAGGCATTATGGCGCGATATTAGGCTATCGCAGGCAATATCGGCTATAATTCAAAGAATAGGTCAAGCACAATAGTGAATGTCACCTATAATCGTATATTAAGGCCCTTATCCCTATGAGCACCTTTGCGACAATAGAAAGGAATATATTGTCGAAAAGTGGCCACATAAAAATGACATACGGTTCGGATGGAAAATACTGCCACTTACTGATAAGTGTTGCTAAAAAATCTTGCCTTTTCATATTTAAAATGTCTTTACTTACAAGTACAGATATCTACGTATATTTTATTGTATAATTAATTTATTATATTAGGTATGTATCAAACTTAGAAGGTACCTAATCCTTATACAAATACTTGGCGGTTTATGATTAAGTAATTAACGTTCATAATTTAGTATTTTTCGTATAATTATAATTTTCCGGGATTACAATACATTCCACATTTTGATAGTATTTAAAACTTTGTATGTTTATTTAAAAATATAATACATAATGATTTCAAATGAAACGATTTATGAAACATATACCTATATTTGTGTTGTGATTGTACATATTTCCATTTTTCTTTTAACATTCATAGAACCATTTTTCCTTTATGATTTTTCTTAGGGGTAAAGTTTGGTCACACACCAGGCGGCAAATGCAAAATCGTAATAAAAACTACCCGTAAGACATGTAAAGTAGGTAGTCATAATATTGGAAAGTTCCAAAGTCCATCAATAAATGTGATGCCGTGTGGGGAGTTTTACGTGGCCTTATCCGAACTTTAGAGCAGGCCGCTGTGTTTCCCATTGTCGATACTGGTATGTGGTAAGTAAATATGAGTACCTATTAAATATGTTACAATCCGTATAAGCAAAGATTAAAATCTAAAATTCGAGTACGTAAGTGCTTTGCAAATATTAATAAAATAATTTTAGTTTAGTACAATTAACATAAAATCGCATCCATTTTTCTTTAAATGTAGGTATACGAGTATTATTTTTATTTTCTTTTTGAATATTTTACTGAGCAATAAGACCAACAGACTGCCTGGTGATAAGTAGTAGGATAAGACACAATTTATAGCAATAAGGTATAACGGTGCAAATATAGTGGGGCCAAGATAGGACGAGTTCGACCAGCACAATCTCTTTTATAATCTTGTATGATTTGGAAAGTGCACCTGCATAATTAATGTTGACATTCCACATACTCAATGTCGTTGTTCTTCCCATACTTTTTTAAAATAAATATACCTAATGATAAGGCAGACAGGCTACCTGATGGAAAGTAGTCACCGCTGCCAATGGACATTTGCAACACCAGTGAAGTCGCCAATGCATCGCCGACTTTGAAGGACAGCTCTTTATGCAGCTTTTTTGAAGAACCCCATGAATACCTTCTGCCAGGAATACCTTAGGAGGAAGTTCATCTTGCACGTACTTGGCAAGAATGCTTTCCTATAGGTACTATAACAATATAATAAAATTATAAATATCTATTTATTTCGATATATTATTATCCTGCATGTATCCTGTAATAATAATTTATTTAAATATGATTATATTATCATCGACATTGTAGCTGGTACATCCCTAGCGTCTCTGGAAGCGAAGGCGAGGCGGCAAAACGTACCGACCGCAACTATCAAAGAGAAATCTTTTCCGTGTATCAATAACGACAGCCCAGCATCCACTACACACATTGCGCTTTTTATGTGAGATTGTGACGATATTTCACCTATAAAATAGCTACAAGAATATTTGAACTTCGTACATTTTTTAAGTTTAAAGAATTTACGTTGTCTATAAGTTTCAAAGTTCTGTTATAGAGAATGCTTTATTCTTAACCTAGTCTCGTAGTTAAAGTTTATTTTTCACGGTATAAAGAATTGATATTTTTCATAGGTTTGTCCTACAATTCACTTCATAGACTGCCGAGCCTATTTTAACGTAACTTTGGCCGCATCTTAAGAGACTATAGGAAGTGTTTCCTACATTTAGTTGCACGAAATTAAAGTACCTACTTAAAAATATATATACAATCGTTTATTGATACATATCTGTATTTGAATAGTACCTATTTGTGTCTAAAATCATTGTTTGACTAAAAATCTGAAATATTTGAACAAATGAACCTAAGTGGTAAGTGGTAGGTAGGTACCTAGTAGGTTCCTAATAAGCTGCGCTTTTATAAGTCGCAAACATGATTTCGTTTATTTTTATAAAAAAGCAATTATAATTTTGCAGCCCGACAGAATTCAGTTGTAGTATTTATAAATAAGCTGAAGGCGATATTTTCGTAAATTGACTACAAAAGGGCATCATCTCAGTGTGGTGAGGGCGTGAAATTATTTTCCTTGGTGTATGCAGATTAGAGGAGGGTTCTGAGGGAGCGGGATTAGTTCCGGTTTACTTTTTATAGGATTCCGATGATAAATGTTACCATTTGATAGGCTAACGGGTGGTGCGTGTAACGTATCCAAATAAGTATTTTTCCAGGTTTGTGATTTAAATATTTTGATGGGAGTATAAGTAGATACTTTAATGGCTCATTGCTTTTTGGGAGACGATAGATATACCTATAGGTAATTGATGTGTAGGTACCTATAGATACTGAGATTCGATATCCAAAACATATCTACCACAATATATCATACCTCTTTATCACCTTTATCATAGGTATATATTGTGCCTGTTATAAATCAATTATGCCTTACTTTAACAATTAACGGAAGCATGACAGGGAAACCTAAAGAATATTAAGACAATACCTACATGTATGAAGTCTACCACTCCGCACATAGGGAGCGTGGAAGACTATTTCTAAGCACCTGTTCTTATATTACGCAGTACGCACACAATTGAATAACAAAATACAAGTAATGTAAATACATTAAAATACAATGTAGATAGCAGAAACGTGAGTGAGTGAGCCACGTCACCTTCTATCACACATGCTAACGCTTTAGGCAGACAAAAAACGACGAATATCGCGAAGCAGCCGGGAGGATGGACGATTGCCGGTCCCAAAATATGATTTATAGATCGGACGTCATCGCCAATGCGCTTTCTATACGTCACGAATGTGTCACTGCCTCGTCGTGTCGGGGAACGAAGAAAAATACATTTGGGTGTCGACTTGTAGGCCCCTAATGTTACGCGATGACAGATATTATCTAATCGCACGTTTGTTTTGGAAAATGCGTAGGTAACAATCGTACTACAATTGTAAATGGGTATAGGTATATTAGCTATAGCCTCCGCTTTTCCTCCAAAAAAATGGGGGAAGTGACTTGTGCCCAACAATGGAATTTGAAGGGTTGAATGGCGCAACAGTCCCACACTAGAGACGTGTCTTTCCGTATATTGCAATGCTACTAAAGACTTAAGTATTATTGCAACATGAGAAGACCCAAGTGCATTTAAATAAATTATTATATTAAAGGTTAATTATTATTATAGGTTTATTAAGTACTTAAAAAAGTACCGTATTTATCCCACCCATGAAGCGTATTAGGTACCTACCTCATGGACTTGTTTATTTATATAAATGAACTGTAAGACAGCACAACACCTACGCCTGGCCTAAAGAACGAAGCAATTTCACCAATTTCTATCTTTAATATTTCAGTTGTTCGGTAAGTATAGCAAAAAAGCAAAATCTGAACATTTATACCAAATCGAACAATAATCGCTCATATTGTCAGTTACAATACAATTTGTTTGGAAACTCGACGCGTGAGAGAAATAATAACAAATGATTCGCGCCCTAACACCGCCTGGCGTTGAAAGATCACGCCTATTGCTCCTTTGTTGATGAAAAAATGTACCATAGGCACCAATAATTGCACAACACGCGACCAAACTGGTAACAAGTAGCTATTGGATATAAAATCTTAAAAAAAATAATTTAATTTGATAATTAAATTTACACAGTTTTTATATATTATAGAGGTGGGTATTAGACGACCATACGATACCATTAGAGTCCATCCTGTCCATCAGTACCCTTAGTTTCTACGAATTTGTTACGTTTTTTGTAACTATCTCGATTTACGTTTACGCCCATTTTTCCATAGTAAAATTTTAGTACTTAAACTATCCGCTAGAAGCGCTGCATGTAAAAGTATGGACCCAAACGTAAACAAGGGACGTTTCACTAAACGTAATAAACTCGTGATAGGGGTAGGTATATATCCCAGATAAAATTCTAATCCTACCTGAAATCTACCACAGATTCATTGCAACACTTGCAGCCCTTCTTTCCTCTCTCTTCTAACCTGAATAAAACAACGCTTAGCACTGCTATTAGTGCGCAGAAATAGGTATGGTGGTGGTACCGACGGAGTCGAACCTCAAAGGACTGTAACATCTTTAAATCATAAATTTATGTGTTTTACATGTACCTATAAGAAGTACAAACAAGTGTGAAATTCACCTGCTTTTAGGTACCTAGTACCTAGTCTCGAAACGCTACGTGTAAATATAACTAACGCAAAACTCTCTTAACACACTTGCAGCATTACCACAATAATAATTATATTATCAGAACACGCCACTTGTATCTCTGTTAGGTACTAGACATACACGCAGACAGGACACTGCAGGGTTCACTGCAAAACCACATCTACCACCTGAAAAATCTACCTACTTGAAAACAAGTACCTAATTTACTATTTCTCCTAGAGCTCTATTGGATTGGATTGGATCATATCTACATATCTAGTTTGACCATATCAATGAAATACTGCTAAATTGGTTAAATTGGCGGTTCATTAATATGTCCAGATGGATGTAGTGTCATGCTACGCATATTAGCGTATGTACCTACTTATTGCAATTTTATAGTTAATGACTTTTATGTACTAAAATATTAAATTAATAATGACAATAAAAAATACAGTAAGATAAGATAGTAATTCAAGATTTATTGTCATCCGTGCTACTTTCACTACCATTAGTATTATAACTTGATATATATGGATAAGATAAGGGTAATTTGATTATAATGGCATTGTTTAAATGACTTGAATAAATAAGCCTTTACTTATATCTACAGAAATTCGATGTGTCATAAGTCATATGTATACAATGTATCACGGAAAATAGAGAAAGAAGACGAAGTGGCATACCCGATCAATATGAGACCGCTGTAGCCAAACAAACGTAGAAATCCGTACTTAATCGTATTCTGACCAGGGAACGTACCCATATTACGTAATACGTAATCTTTGGAAAAATAAGAGGCCTTTTCGAGTATTTTTTTTTAACTTTTTGTTTCCAAAAAACAATTATAACATATATCTGAGTTAGCTTATTAACTCAATTACTAAATTAACTTACACATACCTATTACGTGAAAACTTGAGGCTGAGAAAATACTATTAATGGTCACCGTAGGGGTTAAAAAATATATAAACGTGTCACGTAATATAGATACGTTCCCCAAGAAGCCTGCATTTTTATTGGTTGCCTGTTGCCAACAATTAACAAGTTATGTTTACAAAATTTTACATAAATTCGCTACCCGCAAATAAAATTATGTGTCTCATCATAAAGGAAAGAGACAACTCTCTTTTCTGTGTGTCTCATCCCAACAGCTGACAACAATAATTGACGTTAATTACGCACAATAGTCGCCTCGATTCGTCCGCGTACAAATTCCAGTTGTATCTTTCTTTCATGAAGTATATCTATCTTAAAAAAACAAGGTCCGGGGAGATTGATTTGGTCAGCTACGAAAACGTTTCTAGCTCCTTAAACGTTTCGAGGATTGAGTTGTGTTCACAATTTCACATTATCTCAGATTAAGAGAATTATTCGTGCTACTCACGCAACCAATATCAGTTTAAATCCCAATTCAATCCAATCTGTCAAACATGACGTTATTTCCTACTTATAAAATAATTGAAAATAATTTTATTATAAGTAACTAAATAGAGATAAAATAACTGTGAACTGTGAACGATACGCTTAAATTGGCGACTAATAGCATTGTTTCAATCCGTTATACCAATATCCACTCAATGTTGAAAATTTTGAACTCAATCGGCGCTAGTGTCGACCCAATTCGAATCCCATCCGGGCGGAATTGAGTCGACACTAACGCCAATTGAGTTCAAAATTAGGTGGATATTGGGTGAACTAAAATAATTTACAAAACCAAGTCACGTTAACTTTTATTTAAACGTTTATTAAGACAATTGCTCGTACCGACGAATATTTCTCTTTTCTGTGTACCGACGCAATTATGATGCCAATCTATATTCATAATATATAGTTATTTTCAACTTATTTTACGATGAGGAATTGACGTCATCTTTAAGAAATTACATTGTAATTGGAATTGATATTGGTTTCGCAAGTAACCCTGCTGGCGGAATTGGTTTTATGAGTACCATTGCTGCTTCTGCTTACTAAATGAAATATTTTTCGGGAGTCTATAACTATTGTTTTGAATTTATTTTTCTTTTTCTGCAGACAATTCTAGTAAAAAAAAATATTAAGTAAACCAAGTAATCTGACTTGCAGGTAATAATAAATTAATGTAAACAAAGAACATGATACCATAGCGAATTTATTCTATAGAGCAAAAACCTTGTATCCAAAGCCAGCAAGTATTAAATTAAAAACAAAATTTAAATCAATATTTTATTTTTTAGTTTCTGTTCTGGAGAGGGTGAGCGGAGTAGGATTGTCGGCATTTCGGCAATTTTAAAATACCAATAAGAATTTGTGATTAATATTTATTGGACTTAGTAAATTCGGGAGTGCGTTTTAAGTGTTTGTTGATTGATTCTCGCCAAGTATTTATTCCCCAGATCCTTTAAATTGTCAGGAGAATAGTTAAAACAGCACAGTATGTAACTCATTTTGTTATTGTTTTATTTTTGTAAAAAGAAGATTGTCGTTTGATCTTATTATATTTAAGATTGTTTAGATAAGTTTTTAAACATGGACTATAAACATTCTATTTATAATATATGCCTTTCCTACTCCCACCTTATCATATTCTTCCTATATATTATTGAAAGTCGATTCCCTTTGTGTACAGTCTTGCCTCATATGGAGCAGGAAATTTGCTAGCTAGCCAATTAATCTGATATAACAGTGAAATACGTGAAAATTCCGACTTCTGCTAAACAAAATACGTGTAATACGTCTTTGGATTCGTTGTGACTTTCAGAAAAATGTGCAAAAGTTTCAAAACCCCATAATATAACCATTGTAAAATATATACATATTAAAGCCCGAATAGCCCGAAATAATATACGTTTAATTTCCTACAAATTAATCTAACTAATGAAGAAAAATCATAGAGAGCAGATTTGTATAGAAGAAGAAATTCCCTGAAATTCCCTGCCGTTGGCCATTACAATTAAGAATATTCCAAATTAACATGCTTTTTCAAAAAATATGGTAAACTACATATAACAATGATCTTTAAAATTTATCATTTGTCTGCAAAAACATAAAAATTGTAGAAGTGTTGAATTAGTAAAGTGAAAATTGATTACAATAAGTATAATCTGGTTCAGAATTAGGCATCCAAAATGTAAACCAGTCAATGTAATTGTCAAAAAATGATAACTGGAATCATGAAACAAACAGACAACAGGAAATGGCACGATGGTAAATTGTGGCGACTATTAGTATGATCATCTTAGCATACTTAACGTCAGTGTTTGCCAATCATTGAGACACATACATTTTGTTTTACGAATAGTAAAATGTTTGTAAAATTTCGTAAAAATGCCTCATTCGCTGTTGATCACAGACAACAACATAAAAATGATGGTTTTATTAGTGGTAAGAATACAATAAGGTTATGATTTCTATATGTTTCTTTGACTACATTGGCTTTCATACTAATCGGCTCGTATGCTAGTTCCTGTTGTCTTTTTTTTTCACGACCGGAATAATAAACCTTCTCTTTTTGAAGTATTTTTTCCAAAAGTACAAAATGGATACCGATTTGTAACTTTAGAAATAAAAATCTAAAATAAATATTCAAAAAAATGGTTTGCTATTCTAGTAGGGGAGAGCGTGCATCACAGGGGCTTAATGCTTTGAATATTGATAAAACTTGTAATTTTTCTAATTTAAGTACAATAACTTAATAAATAATTTGTATTTCCATTTTTATTGACCTTTACAATATAATTTTTTCTCAGTACCATTGAAAAAATTTAATAAAAAAGCATTAACATGCCTTATCCTACCCTGTATGTACAAAAGTTTAGGTTTTGCACCGGGGAAACGTTAGCATTTTACTTTAGTGATTATATTACATTACTATATTTTATATAATACAAATATAAGAATAACCTACTCAGAAAATGATGTTGGTATCAACTAGTGGAATAATTCCTATAAAGGTACATGAAGTATTCGATTTATTACGTTACAATACTACATAAATGTCATGTGAATAGTTTAATGCAAAAAATCAACTAATTTTTATTTTATTTGTCTACTAGTGAAAGCATCTACTTTCCCTAAATTGTGACTCGGACGGCTGGTACTGTCTGGAGAAACACACTAAATGTCTCTTACTATTTTCTAATTAGTGCATGAGATATGACATCTGTCCCATCTCACCCTGCCATCCCTTCCTTATTCTGACAATGACATTGATCAAATCACAAAGCAAATCAATATTTGTTTAAATTTTGGACACCTAACTTTAAACGGACTATAGTTTAAATTAATGCAAAAAACTTGTAGGCATCAACATATTTATATAGTGGACCCCTGGTAATCCATAGATACATAAAATCTTATCATTGGATCTGTAATTTGTTGGATGAACCTTCTAAGTACTCTTTTGTAATAAATCTGGACTATGGGGCACCTGTATCATCTGACAACTTATATAGTTCGACACTGCCCTGAAAAACTTATGGAGGATTACCAGGCATCCACTGTATTTCTTATAACTCCTAGAAGGTCACGCAACTTGATTCAGAACTGATATCGACCTCAATCACGTTGCTCGACTTGTGAGTAGTTAAACTATTATTTCTTTTATAGTTGAACAATGAGGTGGACAGTGCATCTTGAAGGTGGGCCACGACGAGTCAACCATGCAGCAGTATGCATTGGAGATAAAATTTACTCATTTGGAGGGTATTGTTCTACTGATGAATATAAAGACTGGGAAGCTATTCCAGTGCATGTACTCAACACAAAGACATTAAGATGGTCGCCGGTAGTCTACAAGAGGACTGATATAATACCGTTTCAACGCTATGGGCACTCTGCAGTACCGTATGGTGAAAAGGTTTTTATTATTATATTAATTTAAATATAAAAAAAATAATGTAAATAATTTGCTTGGTTACCATTTTCTTCATTTCATGTTTCTGCAATTTTTCAGGTTTATATGTGGGGCGGAAGAAATAATGCTGTAGCATGTGATACTCTGTCTTGTTTTGATTCAGAAAAATTGGAGTGGACTAATCCCAAAGTGACTGGGTCGATCCCTCATGCCAAAGATGGTCACTCTGCTTGTGTCATTAAAAACAAAATGTATATATTTGGCGGTTTTGAGTACCTTACCGACCAATATTCACAAGAAGTCCATTGTTTAGATATGGATACTATGGTATGGACTTTTGTACGTCCCAAGGGTCAGGCACCTTCTCACAGAGATTTCCACACAGCAGTGTCAGTAGATGATAGGATGTATATATTTGGTGGGCGTGGAGATTTGAACAGCCCATACAATTCTCATGAAGAAGTATATTGTCCTCAAGTACACTTCTTAGACACCTCAACCAATACATGGATTGCATGTAACCCGAGTGGCGAATGGCCTGAAGGCCGTAGAAGTCACTCTGCTTGTAAGTATATAAAGTAAAGCCTTATTTCTATCAGTCTATGCTGTGCAAAAAATAACCCTCGAGTTAAGTGGTCCAAATATAATCTATACAAATAAATAAAATTGAAGTGTCTGTTTGTGATTACAAAATAACAAATTTTAACGTAATGAATATGAAAGTATACCTATAACGAAAATGCAAGTATTTTTTTTTTGTCTGTCTGTCTGTTTGGCTGAGGTAATTTTCTAAACGGCTGGACTGATTTAGACGGAACTTGCACTGGATTGCAGATGACTGGTCTATAGTGTAACATAGGCTATTTAAAATTTTGAAAAAATCATTAGCGCGCGCTCCTCACGCATGCGGGCGCCGACGCAGCAGAGCGGGCTATCAGTTATGTTTAAATATGTATTCCTTTTTACTTTTAAAGCGCAGGTAAAACCGCGGGACTCAGCTAGTTAACTCAATATACCTCATTATTAATCCCAAAGCCTTTTAGCTACAAGCAAGAGCCTTAAACCACGTTAGGATTTACTTAAAACATCTTGCATAATTAGTTACGATTTTAGCGACGAAGATTAGCAGTTTATCAGCTATTAAGCTTTATGTGAGCTGAACGCCGTTGATAAACTAAGCTGCGCTTTGCAGCTCGCGTTATATTCAGTAATACCTTGATGCACACCTGCTAATCTTAAGTAGCTTGGGTATAAGAAATGCTAGAACTATTTATCTGTTGTGTAATAAAAATTAAGATTATGGCTGGCTGACTCATTATATTAACTGCTGCTGACTACATAGATAGCCTAAGTTGAACCTTGGCCTCTCAATCGAGGGGTCCGAGGTCAAATCCCGGACACGCACATAAATCAGAGTATGTGCGTGTTAGAAATTAAGTATCACTTGCTTTACGATGAGAGAAAACATCGTGAAGAACACACCTGAAAGTTTTTAAAAAAAATCTCAAAGGTGTGTGAAGTCTGATGATGAAAACAGATACAAATAGTAATCGTATTGGAGAGAGAATAGTTTTCTTCTAAGACAACTACAATGTTATAAGCCACAGAACATCAATAGTATAGCACAGATAATAATAGCCATCTCATTTATTTTCTATTGGAGACACCCAACAGTATTTTTCCACTGGTTAATATCGCCTCCCAAATGCTAAGAAATCAAGTGGATGGTTACTTTCACAATATTTACTTTCGCTGAGTAAATAAGTGGAGGCCTACCTCCTGCGGCTTCTATATGTAAAGGCGGAGAAATTGTATGAAATTTGTAAGAGGTTTTTCGAATAATACTTTGTTTTCCGATATTTGGCTTCTTTTCCTTAGTGAAAAGCTATTCAGAGTTAACCTGGTTTTATTAAGAGTGTAGTTTTCATTCAAAACAATTATTTCTTTTGAATGAAAAATTTGTAAAAATGGTTTATTACGTACCAATGCTTTTTAAGTTTTTACGGAACACTAAATGGCATATAGGTTTATAAAATGTTGTATATTTTAGAATAACCTACGAATTAATTATCTACATTCGCAAATATTCTTATAATCTACTACTCTGTTCTTGTCAAGCAATGTTTAATACCAGTTACCACTATGTAGGAACCTGGGAAAAACCGCAATACATCAGAGATCACATAACCTATTCAGTGTACCTTTTATAATAGATTTATGAATGTTGTAAAATAAAATAAACACTGTATGTATTTTTGCAATTAATTTATTGTATAAGCTCCGTATGTATATTTAAAACGAATTCATGGTATGTATTTATATACTGACATAAAGCATCTTGAACAAGCCCGGCTTCCCGCGAACCATTGCACGGTCGCTATAAAAATCCCAATTATTCAATTTATTCCCCTACTACGTTTAAATGAGGCCACTGGGGATATTCTTGACAAAGTTGTTGACGAAAATGTTCGAATGTCTTCGTTATTATATGAAAGGTGGTAGAAACAGCATGATTCGATCGGCGAGGTACCATCGCAGTTATTGTGTTTCGGTGTAATCGTTTATATGTATATACATAGACACATACCGTAGATATGCCCGCTCCATACTTCAGACGCCCGAACCTGTGTTTGCCTTTTAATCAGCGACTTTCGCTAGACTG
>DWPV01003982.1:0-14282 GCA_018251915.1 Urbanus proteus proteus
ATATCATCGTTCCTAAGACAGCTGTCACTTCCGAACGCCAGGCACAAAATCATTTAAAAAGGTTGGATTCGGTAACAATATACTATACCCGAAGCTAAGTATAATTAACTAATACTAATATGTAGGATTTACAGTATGAAAGTGAACACTACAGTATGTATACTTATAGAACATATCCTAGGCGATTCAAGTCCTCAGGTGTATCAACGCATTAGTGGCCAACCTCAAGTAGGACTCTGATAGGTTGATTTATAGATTGGCTATGGGCGGCAGTGACCATTTGCCATGTACCTACCTATTGATACACGTTTTCTAAAGTAATTTGATTTGCCATTATACTCATCGGTGTATTTTTTAAAGCCCAAACCCAAAACCAACATTTCAATATAAAAATCATAGTGTCTAAAATATTCGATGATCAAATGAATTTTCAGTGGTTAAAGTTACTAAACTGGCTGACTGATGATTACCATAAATAGGTACTTTTACGTATAAGCATAGGTGTTGAGCTAGGTCCGGTCTTGAAGTCTTCCTGTAGTCTTAAAATAAATAAATAAGAAAGAAATAAATAATAAATAAATATAAGAGTACCTATATAGATACAGAACATAGGAAAAACAAAGAGAACTAAGTATCTACCTGAATATGAGTAGGTAGGTACTATTTTTTTTTGAAACAACGGGATATGAGGCTCTAATTATTATTTGTAGTCTCATGGTCTCCTAATATTAAATATAACTTTAAAAAACTCTAATACCAATAGCGGCCAGTCAGGTAACTATTGTTTCAAAGATTTTATGGCTTTTCACATTGGTGTAACGAGGATTTCGGCGTATTTGACAAAGGGATATAAATCTCTACTTAGAAACTTACCAAGAAGTGGGTTGCAAAAAGGTCGGATTTTTTGTCGGCTTTCGGGCCGTTGGCGAATACCTTATTGTTCCGGCAGGAGTAGGGCGGGGGATGTAATAATGACTGCAGTAAGGGTGCGTAATGGAACTTTTACCTGCTCATGCGCCGCATTTCGGATCGTCTTCAGTTGCATTCAAGTCTTCTGCAGTGCGTGTAGTTACAGTTAGAGAAATATTCTGTTTAATTAAAATGACTTCAAAAGGAAAGATCGAGAGGTGGTTACTAGCGGATTGGAATGGTGGTCGTTTGTTGAAGTCTAGTTCGATGATCAGGGTGACTGAGGAAGTAAACGTTGGAATAGCGGAAGCCGGCCAACAGTCCGATACACCAAAAACGGATGTCATTTCCGGTGAGTAGATCACGTGTTATTTTTTTCTAACAAAATTTGTCGTTGGGTTGTCGTCGTTGGGTATTTGGATAGTATTGGAAGTTTTAACCGTTATTGGTTAATATGATACACCTTATTGGACTTAAAATTATTTTATTATTTCTGATTCTAATTTGACTTTTTAATTAGGTATTTGTTAATAATTATTCGATCAATATTTAGCAAACATTGAGTAGGTTGATTATACTGGTATGATCACGACAGTTGCATGTACTTTAATTTCGCGCGTAAATATTCGAAGGAGGTATTTACCATTTTGCGGTGGTGCAATATGAACCAGTCTTTCTCAACTTGTGAAATGATTTATTTTATGCTAAATAGTGTGACTTAAGATATATGTACCTAAATATACCACGCAATATACAGAATACACGCAAATATACAGAAATACACTACTCGGACTTATCCACCTACTTATATTGTAATACTAATAATAAATATTTTATTATGGCTTCTTAAAATTTAAGAATAAGCCCCAATCGTATAATTTTATTGCTTAAAAAACGAACCCCATTGTAAGAAACAATTATGTACTTTACAACGCTATTAAAACAGATGGTGGTAATTCTTCCGAAGGTCGGAGAAGCTTAAAAGCTATTGAGAATACTACAAATAACGGCGAAATTGAAGGTAGTAATGAAGGTCGTGATTACTCGCCCAGCGTTTCATCGTGGGAACCTAGTGATGAGGACGAGTCATCAGATTCGGCATCTGAACATTCTCTTGTAAGTTTTTGCATACATATATCTAATATATTGTAGAATTTTTGTTTCTTATTTGCAATTTGACTTTCACCTCTCTTCTCTCATATTCATTACTTATATTAATGTTTATAATAAATATTAGTGAAAATTATATAATTTCGTGCATATCTGTTATATTTTTATATGAAATAATATTATGAGTCTATTTTCAGGTATCACAAAAATCAAATTTTACAAAACAATACTCAAACAAAGGTAAAAAGGGTAAATCTATTCATAGCCCAAATACCGTTATCTCCAACATATTAAAATCACGCCAAGTTAACAATAGCAGCGGCAACAATGGCACGAATAATCGTAAAAGACCGCATAAAGATTCCATTAAACCTCCGCCTGTTAAGAAATATTCCGCTGACTCCACAAAGAGACACCATACACCACCAATTGAACAGAAAAATGTAGACAAGAATGCCAGAGAAATACAAGACATAAAGGCTGACTTTAGGGAGCTTTTCAAAATGCTCAACGATCTAAAACCACAACCAAAAAAGTTGTTAATGGACATATGTCCTGAATTGGACCAATCTACGAGAGATACAACTAATAACAATAATGTTTCTGAAGGATATGAAGATATCAGTGAAAGAAGTGATGGCGAAGACTCAGATCGTTCAGACGATAATGTGCTAATCAGTAACAAATTTAATAGAGTTGAACAGGATGTTAATTCAAAACAGAACTCAAAATGTGAAACTGAGGATGAATGGGTAAGTTCTAATATAATTTATTTCATTTATCTTGTACTATAATCTAGGGAAGAGACAGACTGGAAAACTATGGTATCCTATCACCAACCAAAATGCTACCAAATACTATCAATTCCAAAGAGACTTTAAAAAAATATTAGGTCAAAGTTTCTCGGAACAACAATTATATTTAACCGGTAGGAGAATAAAGAGAGGCTACAAAAAATAATAATACCTTTGTCGGCATAACGGCTCTACTAAGGCGATCCTTGGGTCGTTGAAGATTTGGTACTTGGACATTGCGTACCTATATTTACTATCGATGAGTTAATTGGTAATGTGGCACTCTGACTGATAAGGGAGTAAGTTCCATAGTTTCTAACCAAATAATCAATATTGTTTATCCTCAGATACCAATTGGAAGTGGAAAAACGATGATCCATAAAGACAAGTTCAGAAAAGTGAATTGGAAATCCTATACTATCGCTACTCGAACATTACTGCTTGCAGCATTCCCAAGAAGGTACAATAATTAAATAAACTTTATACATATCATTTTAACTAAAGTACCTACTTACTATAGATAAGTAATTATTTCATTTTTTATTATTATTTATTTCAGAATACTCGCTACTCATTCCTTAACGGGTAAACGATCACCGGCTTTCCAAAATAAACCTCCGAAAATGTGTTTAGATCCAAAAATTGTGATGGATATTATCCTGGAAATTACATCCAGGTTTAAAGTGAAGGAGAACTTCGTGAGGTAATTATTAAGTAGTAAATATGTTGAAATTATTAAGAATGTCATTATGTCAAAATAACAAATGTTTTGAATAATTAAATGAAATCTTCTTACAAAACAAGTTGTTTAGTTTTAATACTTACATATTGATGTTAAAATACTCTACATATTTTCAGGGGAATTATCACAACGAAATGTGCAGATGAATGTAAAATGTTTAAAGCGCGAATACAAAATAAGAACAAATCAAAAAATAATGAGAACGCACAGCCAGTTACTGAAGAAAATAAAAAATAAAAAGTGAATAGCTCAATATTATTAATGTTAGTTTACAGTTTTTGTTTACAACTTTTTGATAAATTTTACCAAAGCGAATACCAGAAGTACCGATAATACTCATAGATAATAACGTAGATATAGGGCAATAAGTTTACTTTTTTGGTGTTAATTTTTTACATTATGTATGTTGAAGAGTGTAGCAACAAATTTATTTTAAGTTAATTTACATCTTTTAAAAATATTGTAAGGTGATCTCGAAGGTATGAATAATGCATGAATTGTTTTTGTTCTTGTAAATAAAATTTGAAAATCAATAATGACTTCGTTTATTTATAATCGCGTAACATATGTAATTCACATTGAGAATAAAAGCAGACAAGTTGAATCACTTTGGTTGCATCACAATATACGAGTAAGATTATAATGGGATTATTTTATATTTTATCTCCCTTGTTGGAATATGCCTAGGGGAGAGAGAACTAAGTCGGTGTTTGTGCTGGCTATGATAGCTCTCATTAGCATCATATCATCTGGAGTGAACTGCCAGCCACTGAGCTGTCCCAAACTCTGAAGTTTTGGACAACACTCCATAAGGAGTTCTACCGTGTCCCGCGTCAGACGTGGCGCGTTGGGGAACCAAATGCCTTCGAGATTCTCGAACTTGTAACGGCGAACCATTCTGAAAATTAAAAAAAATAATAACTGAAAAAGTGTACTATAAAGTTAAGCTAACGTCCATGATAAATATTTAGAAATGTGTAGAGATTCATTAGGTAATACATGACACACTACTTCAAATCTAGTTAAATTCAGAGGTTAACCTTGCAATGATGTGCGATCCCACAATCCCGATTCAAATATTAAAATAACTAATATGCCAAAAGATCTTTTATTAACATAAACTCACCTAGACATATCGTTGTCATCTAATTTAATTTCATCGCCGATAATAAGCTTCTTGAGTTTAGGGCTACCCGTCATCAAATATTTCAAACACGGCCCAGACAGGTTACCCTGGATAATTTCAATGTGTTCCAACTTATTAAACGGAATCTCCTCTTCGTGTGTCGCAGTTTGTATCTGATAGAACTCTAGACTTTCTAAGTTCCTACAAGTTTCTGCTATTCTTGTAAAATTAAACGAACCGAGAGAACCAGAAAGCATCAGGGTTACTATTTTGTATCCAATTTTTTCTAACAGTTGATGAAGTTCGTGACATTGAAACTTGTTTAGTTTGATTTTGTTAATGTTAGGAAGATCCTTCAATTGTTGTAAGACACCTTGAGCTGGCTCCTCCAAATATATAGTTTCTATCATGGGACATAGCTCAACTATTGCTCGCATAGTCCTCAAATTCGTTTCGATATCGTGTACATATTGCAGTTTTGTCTTGAAGCCAGGTGGGCAGTTGTTATTATAAATACTGTAAATAGATTTACCGACGAACGAGTAACTACCCAGATTAGTTAAATTTGGCAAACTTCGGATCAAAAGCGCCACATCCGTGTGATCAATGTTTTCTTCACCGTACATTCCAATGTTAATAACCGTTATACTTTGAGTTAATTGTGGATTACCAGTAAGCATAGCATCAATGCCTATCTCTGTTATATCCGTCTCACCAGAAACATCGAGCAGTTTCAAAACTTTATTATGTTCACCAATATACTTGAGTACTTCGTCATTAGCGATGTAAGGTATATTCAATACGGTTAAATTCTTCAGATTCTTGAGTAAATCGTACATAAGCGTTAAATGCTCATCTTTAACCCACACTCCTTTTAAATTGAGTGTTGTCAGGTGGCGCCCTTGGTCTATAATCAGTTCAAGGACTTTCCTGTAGTATGGGCAGGGGAACATGCCAGTCGCTAAGCTTTTGACATTTTCTTTTAAAAGCAGTCGCATTGCAAAGTACCTTATAGACGGGTCAAGATACTCTGAGCTTAGTATTAAATTAATGAGATCTTGGAATATATCGTTCGTTGCTCCCATAATCTCGTAGTAGGAGGACACCATCGCGAACGGCAGCGCCACATCTTCCTCGGACGTCACTCGCGACAGAGTGTGTATCAATTGCCTAGCTACTAAAGATAACGAGATTTCTTGTAAAGGTGGCACTGGACATCTGGGCGACATTATCACAACCGTTCCTTACGATACGAACTGAACACTTTCACTATTCACTATGTTGATATAAAATTGAGCATCACAGGTTCCAGTACAACTACTTTCAATTTTGGAAGAGAAAGAAGTGAAAAATTCGTTGAGCTATTCAGCGCGCACGCGCATCGCGCCGCTGGCACTGCGCCAGCGCACTTTTATTATTCAAACTCACACAAACTCGGCCATTATTTATAGAACATTATTAATGGATAAATGTGTTTACGACTTGAACCGTACACAAGCGGTTGTAGCTTAATTTCTTTATAAAATGCGCAGTATGAGAACTGCGTACATTCAGTCATCATATTACCTCCGATATTTTTGGCAGTTTAAATTCGTAACTAAAATGGTTAGGTCATATTAAAATAAAACTATATCGCATTTTTAAAAAGGCAAACCAGTTTCACTATTATGAGTACTAAAATTACCTAAGATAAGGTTCTAAATTATTATTGGACGTAGACATCCCCTAATCAATCTCAATGTTATTTTAACATTTATTTCTTTTTAGGCTAAATTTAGGCTAATAAAAGCTCTCATAAACATTTACTTGATCTTTATCTTTCAAATAAGTATTTATAAGTAGGAAGTGTTTTAGTTTTAAACTATTACAATTATTTATTCAAAAATAACTTTAAGTCTTATTTTTAGGCAAACAAAGACGGACTATTTTGCGACTTGTTTTACAAAGTATATTTATCATCTATTTGTAATAACAAACTACATGTGTCTACAATATACTGTTACTTTTACATTTACTAACTTTAATTCAATAAATTCTCGATATAGAAGGGATGTTAATAAATGAAACATATGTATCTATATAAATAACGTTATTATTTACCATAATATTATTTTATTTCAGGTGTTTCTTATAACAAACTTTATTCAAGTAATATATTTACACACTTACAGTTATCTTTTTGTCACCCATTTTGATTTGACTCTATTGAAAGCAGATATGGTAAGTCGTATAAATATATTATTCACTTGTTTGCATTGAAGCACTCTTTAGGTCTCCAGTTAAAAAAAGGACCCATGGTCGACAATGGAAACTTAAAAAATGATAACCAATGTTGGTATAAATAAGATAGATTAGATATTTTTAAATAATTTCCATGACTACTTAACTGATTTTTTTTTCTATTATAAAATACATTGCTCACAAGTGGGATATTATGTCATAGTGTGATGTCATCAAATATGTGCTTTAAAATGCAAGAGATAGTATGGCGGAGTCACGATGAGACAGTTGTCGACGGTCACAGTAGAGCTCTCCACGTTTTGAGACTATTTATTTACTTTTAATAGGATTATTTAGTAGAGTATTCATAGTACAGTGATTAAAACCTATTTAATATTTAATACACTAAAACTGGTAAAAGTTAAAAGACAAAATCTAGTGATAGGAATATCTGTTACTGTAATTCTAGGCTATGATATCCTGACAAATAAGGAGTAACAAAGATGTTGGTGAGGGAAATAACTAACAAATTCGTAAATCCTATTTGGCAAAGAGAACTACCTTGAGACACACATCTCCTGAGTACCCTGTATTGTACCGGAGCATGAATAATATAGAAAATGTTGGAAATGCTTCGACAGCGTGATTCAGAATAGTAGTGGTGTCATCTCTTGATATATTCCGGGAAGTCGCACCTATTTCCACAGTTGTGAACAAAATTTAAACGAAACGGCAGGGGCGGGGTGTAGGGTCGACAAATAAATTAACGAAATCATTTTATTGCAAGCTCAGGCCAACTTCACCCGTTCACGTAGGAACAGGCAAGTTCTTAGCCACCAGCAGCAGTATCTGCTCGACGCTGAAGCACCAGTTGGCGATGTCCTTGGAGACGCGGCACCAGCGCTCGCCGTGGTGCGGCTCGGCGGCCTTGCAGCGCGACCGCACGTCCTCCTGCTGCTGCTCGGTGCCGTGCAGCAGCTCGAACTTGTAGAAGAACGCCCACGCGTCGCCCAGGTCCGGGTCGATTTTTACCTGTGTATCATAAATATATTACTGATGAGCAACTTTTGATGTTGTTGTTTAATGCGGACAAATGTAAAAGAAGCCTAAAATTCAATCTGTATATTGGTATTATTAAATATTTTAACGTGCAGTTTTATCAAGATACTATTTAAGCTAGCATAGAACAAATTTGGAGTCATAGATTACATGTAACAAATAAATTTCATTTTATCAGGGGTATCAACAAATCTGTGATTAATTTCAGATAAGACGTCAGTCCTATTAAGGTTTGATAAAAAAGAAAATGTAGAGATTTTACCATCTATCATCAAATAGACAGAATGCTCGCTTGCTACTTAACTTAAAGAAAAGAAGTCAAGTTATGACATCTCATATCCAGTAGAACGTGAACGTAGAAGAAAAAGAAGTGAAGTTGTGACGTCTCATATCCAGTAGAAAGTGATCAGATAATATATCTGTGTGTGTGTGTATATGAACTGAATTTTGTGATCACTCACCGTCCGGTTGAACCACTCGCGACACTTGTTCAGTTTCCGCTCCGTCCAGAACAGCTGTGATACGGCCAGTAGCACGTTGGCGTCGTGCTCGCATTTCTTTAAAGCGTCCACCTATAAATTAAACGAAAAATTACTTTAAATAAATAGAATGGGAAAAAAAAATTACGCTACTAATGTAGCAAAGACGTACAAAAATACATAGATAAAGTCATAAAATAACCTTACTATATTAGTACGAATTTAATTATAGTAAATATAAAAATGTCGGTTATATCATTTATTTATCTGTGTCAAAAAAGTTACAGCATTTAATCTTTTGTGTCGCTTTTTCATATCAGAATGTTTCGATTCTATTGTGCACATTTATGTTTGGGACAAAAAACAGCAGTCCTAAAATCGCTAACAAATATAAAGTAGGCATTACTTACACTCTTAGTCTTCCTCTGAGGCCTGGACTCCATGAATATGGCCTCTGCCCACAGACGACCAGCGTTGGGGCATTCTTGCAACGCCTTGGCCATCACTGCGTTCGCTATTTCTGCACTGCCGTTCCGTCTCTCTAATCGTACACTTTCAAGCCTGCGAGGATAAAATGATAAAATTTATTTGATTAACTTGAAAATTAAAAACAAAGACTAAATCTGAATAATATTGCCAACTACTGGGTCCAGCTGCAGTTATAAAATACCTCAAAGCATAAGTACAAAAAAAATCAGCGGATATTCATTTCAATTTATGAACATCAAAATCACTTAAATATTTAATAAAGTTTAAGATATTAATCTAAAACTTTACTTGATTATTTTCACCAGATATTTTGAAATATGAAGAAAAAAACATTTTAAACTAACACAATGCAACTGTGTGTGTTCCTCTGTTTATGTGTTTGTATAATTCCACTTACCATAATTCAGCATTCTTGGGATTCCTTAACCTTGCCTTCTCCAAGACGGACCTCGCTTTGGTAACATGCTTCAATTTCTCTTCCAGCCTCGACAGTAATATCCACATGGGCACGCATGTTGCGCATTTCTTTAACTGTAAATAAAGTAATTAACGACCTTAAGACGCTTGATTTTATTATGCATTACTAATAAAATCTATCCACAATGATTAAATTCATAAATGCCTTGTTAACTTCTCCAATGACTGATAATGGCTTGATAGAATATTCATTAAGGCTCAGGAACTCCGATGTAAGGCCTCGAATGTAAGAGAGCCTTTTGGGAAGAGGCAATAAGCCAAAAAACTGAGTTGCGAAGCTCCTATTAACAAAAAAACCGTTCCATATATGGTATTTTTTTCCATATCTTTAATTTAAAATAAAAGGGCGAAAAAGGACTTGCTCTCTACATAAAGGAGAAACAAAAGAAAACAAGAGAAAAGTCGAAAAAAATTGAGAAAGACGGAAAGTCTTGGTCACTAAAGAATATAAAAATATAAAAAGTTACTCACTCCCTGTGTGTAAGTATTATGAGCGTCGTCATCCTTGCCCATCTGCTCCTCTATCTGCCCCTTCATCATGTGCAGCTTGGCGTAGTCGCCGAACACCTTGATGGCCTCGTCCAGCAGGTTCAACGCCTCTTTCAGGTTGCTCAACGCCCATTCTAGCTTTGCTGATTTTATCATCACCTGAAAATTAATAGTAGTTTAAGAAGTATTTCGTTAATTTGTTGTGGTCCCTATTCATTGCGAAAAATTGAATAGCAAATAAATTGTCAAAGACATCAGATAAGTATTTTTTGTAATTGAAACTCATTAAACGAGATACCTAAACAATATATTATAAAAAAAATATGTAAAATAATTTTATATGTCAAAAATGGATACTGTTGTTGTTTTCATTTATTGGGTAATATTTTGTAAGAGTTAATAAGAAATTAAGAACTAGAAAAAAATACCGTAAAAAACTGTCGAACTGTCGGCTGAAAACACTGTTTCTGTCTTATATCTTTCGATTTTTAAGTTAGTTTATAATTTTCTTAAGTACCCTAGGTGTAGGGGCAGACGCCCGAGCCTTGGCGAGAAGTCGCCTCGCTCTGTCATATTCTTTGTTCTCACTCTCCAGTTTGACGGCCGCCAACCAAATTTCTTCGGAGTTGGGATTCGCTTGGAAGGCAAGAGATAGGATGCCTCTTGCTGCTGGTACATCACCTGTAAAAACATACATATTATATTAAAGGTAATAACAACTAAGCTGTGACTAGTTACCTATTCATACCTATAATTTTTACTGAATTACATAATGACGTTTACTTAACAAATAAGTGTATTCATTACAAGACTCATCTCCGTGGATAGCATGGTACTCGTAGTTACTTGTAGTAACATAGTAGAAGCCACACCAAGCTGCTGCCTGTGCCATTCTTTATCATATACACCACATACAACCATATCAACCTATACTTACATATCTTTCAAACATACCTTCAAGCCTTATGCAGCTATTAGACATTTGTAGAGTAGCTGAGTAGATACGAGTATTCGGTTATATACATGTCATCGTGTGGTTTCCGTTTTTTGGTGCAAATTATAGGATAGAATAAACATTTGATATGTTTATGTTCGTGCGCGTTATTAAAAAATTCGTCATCGTTACTCGTAACCGTGTACGAATTATTTGGCAAATAATTCCACGAATTATTCGCCCAAAATCCAAACAACTCACCCGCGAGCCACTTGGACTTGGCCCCCATGAGCCACAGCACCTCAGACTTGGGGCAGTGCGCGACGGCCCGCTGCAGCAGAGACTCCAGACTGCTCCGTGTTCCGTGTTGTTTCTCCAGGTATGCAGCTCGAAGCCATATGGACTTCTTGGACGGGAACACCGACAGGGCGTAACCGTATACCGCTCGGGCGCACTCGTAAGCGCCCTCGTTTGCGCACTGAAACATATGCGGGATTGGTTAGGTTAGGAAGTGAATAGAAATGTCCGAGAGCGTTAATAATATTAGTTGGTTGATAAATAACAAAGATTTTTTTTTATAGTATGGTACGGTACAAAATGGTGCTGCATTGTATTTCTCTTCTTCTTCTCCATAACTACTATAACACCTTCCGGAGTGGTAGTAGAAAAAAATATTGACATTTAAAAAAAAGGAATTCTTGTAAAGAATTTACTTTGAATAAAATATTTTTGATTTTTATTCAATTAGGGGGTTATTATTTTAACCATTTAATCGAAACAAAATAAGTAAAAGAACAATACTTCAAAGGGTCACTTACCGCTTCTGCATCCTCCATCCAAGTGTGTTTTTGATCTTCTGGCTCGATGCCATGGCCGATAACCGCGCGAATAATAGCCTGGAAAAGCAATAAAAAGGCTTGAATATGTTACATTTCATACATATTAGTAAATCCTCCCTAGCCTTTCTACTTGACTATACACCTTATTTTAGACATTCCTTCACAAACTTAGTTCTTTTAACTGTTCTGTATTCTTACGTTTTATTTTAACCTTTTCTATTAAATTAAGCCTTAAGTTTACCTTCAATCTTTGGCTTATCTGTATTCTTCAAAAAACCTGCAAAATGACAGCGATGCATTGGCGACTCCCCTAGTGATTAAAATACCATAGATAACGGAGTCTACTTTCCATCATGCAGCCCGTCTGCCTCATCGTTAGGTACAGTTATAAAAAAAAACCTTCCTCGTTTGATCATCCTAATTACCCTGTCTTTCTTTCCCCTCTCTCTCCAATGTTTCTCTTATCTCTTTTTCACCATTAATCTCTATTCGAATCGGACCAAATGCAGCAGTTTACAACCTATTCAGTTACCTGACAAGTGTGTACTCCGCCTGATTTCTCAGCCTCCATGGCCTCCTTGAACCAGTGCTCGCGGTTGATCTCCACACCGTTGGCGCTCAGGGATGTGATCGCACGGTCAATGATCTTTTCCACCATGTGTGTGTTTCCTACAACAATGTATCTTATGTTATTACATGCTTTCCTGTCGTATTTAATTATAAGTTTTTCTTAATAATTCTTAACAATTCTTTTTTGAGATTTATTTATGTAGATGGCAGTAGTTCTTCAGTAGAAAGTTTAAGTAATGTATTGTTTGTTATTTAGTCATTATTCGGTTTTTTTTTAGTAAAACTTATTGTTAAGTTTACGGAGGTACATTTTAAAGCCATATATCGGATATTCAAAAGAATTATTTAACTGTTACTACTGATATAAACATCAAACTTATTTGATTTGCTGTTTTGGTTACTTTAATTATAGGGTTTTTTACTTAAATAAAACTTACCATGAGCCTCTTCAAGTTTAGCAGCGGTGACCCAAATCTGTCTGTCAGTTGGAATGTTTTCACGTGCTTTATTCAGCACTTTCCTTGCATTCTCATACGTTTCCAGCCTTGCCAACGCCAACCACAGCTCCACACTGGTAGGACAGCATTCCACGGCTCTTGATAGTAAGATACGAGCGTCTTCTGGGTTTTCTAGTTCCACGGCCGCTTTCCAGAGACGCACTGAATTTGGTATGTGTTCCAGTGCTTTGCGGAATACGCGACGTTTTGCCTGTTGGTCAGAAAATATACTTGAAATAATCACAATGTTCTATTTTTATCGCTTTTTTTTTGTGTTTTATATAGATATATGTGTGTACACTGTACATATTAAAACGTATGTATGTGTTATACACTTACCTATGTGTGTATGTAAGGGTCGCTGCTGCTGGGGTTTACCTCGCAACCCTTCACTATCAGGCTACGGGCGGGTTTATGGGAACAAGGATAGATGTTGGTAACAATGGTAAATTAGTGTGTTTAAGAGAAAAATAGAGAGATAAGGGAATGTCTTTCTCTATCTCCTTGTGCGGAAGAAAAAAGCAAATGTTTGTTTGTATGTGCGTGTATTTTAGCTAGTATTTGGCCACGTATGTTTGTACGAACGTATGTGTACTGACTGGTGTCTTTGTGTGTGTGAGGGAAATACAGAAAGAAAAATTGTATAAAGTAAAGAGCTGGGAAAAAGATTAGTCGATTCTCTTACCTTGGTCTCCTGCTCAACACCAGCGCCCATCACCCGGTACTATACAAACACTGACCTTTTTATTTTATTTATTTTAACAAGGGGAAACCTTCAATAGGTACCCAACGCCTCGGGAGCGACGCAGGGATATTTTAATGCACTAAAATCCCTCCGGTGGCCGTCCTCAGCGCTATGTGAAGGACTCCGGGAACTTATCACCATCGCTGAAGTTCACCAAGCGCGGTACACATCCATCTACCCATGCCGCCATCCTTCCCGGTGTCGCTGGACAGACGGTTCGAGCTCCCACTCTAGCCATCCGCAACCCCGAAAGCCCCCTTTTAGACAGGCTGGGGATACCGTAGCCCTATTCTGGTCCCAGGTACAACACAAACACTGACCTTGGTCTCCTGCTCGAGGTCCGCGGCCTTGACCCACACGCGCACGCTGTGCGGCAGGTTGCGCGCCGCGTGCGCGATCACCGCGCGCGCCGTGTCCCGCGGCTGCAGCCGCGCCGCCTCCAGCCACAGCTCCTCGCTGCTGGGGTTCACCTCGCACCCCTTCATTATCAGGTTGCGCGCCGACTGCACCTTGCCTGCCGGTTAAATTGTACATTACGATACGGATCACCTATGTTGCTTATAGAAACATAGGTCACTTGTATCGTATTTTATTTTATAGTACGCGTGACATAAGTCCGCTCGCACGCGGAGAGGCGAGCGTAAAGTGCGGGGTTAGGTCACACTGTGATACAGGTGATCTAAGTTGCCTATTACTGCACGGCGTGAAGTTCGCGCTCGAGCTAATCGAGGGTGCTAAACGCCGTGCATAATAGGCAACTTAGGTCACTAGTATCGTATTTTATTTTATAGTACGCGTGACAT
>DWPV01003983.1:0-14281 GCA_018251915.1 Urbanus proteus proteus
CGCATCGTAATCGAACTAACACATAATATTCGAATCGGATACTAGCTCTGATATGTTTCGAATCGCAAATGTAGTCAATGATATTGTTATAAATTAGAAATAGGTAGGTAGTATTTGATTGATATTTATTATAATTAATAATTTTAATATTTCATATAAAGTACTGTCATCTTGTGTGTAGTGTAATCTTCTAAACGGCTAGACCGATTTTGACGGAACTTTCACTGGCAAATAGGTGAATGTCTAAGGCGTAGCATAGGCTACTTAAATTTCGAAATAAGATAAGTATTCCTTTTTTACTTTTTTAACGCGGGTAAAACCGCGGGGATCAGCTAGTTTATGAATATAATTAACGCGTTACGATAATTTTAATACCACACTAATGCAACACTGTTGTAAAATAAACAGAAAATAGTGTCCAAAACCTCTACCATTGAAATTAAAATATATTTAACATATTCAACGTTAATTCCTCATCCACATCACTCATATTATCGCATAAGCGGCCGTGATGTGAGCTAATTGTGGGCACACGGTAAATTATCCATGATTCACGGTACCTATTCCCCAGGATAACCGGATATTCACTAAAATCACGTCGAGCTAGCGAAGCTGCGATAGCGAGGTCTGCCGTTTCTTATAATTTTGTTAACGCGTCAACTCGCACGTTTCTCTAAGATAAATGATATTCACTAGTAAAGCTAGTGACATTCGTCAACTGCCTCGACCACGATCATGACTTGCCAAAATTAAAAGCTTTTTTATATGATTGAACTAGTAAACGAGCATGCAGTTCGCCTAATGATAAGTGGCCACTGTCGCTCATGGACATCCCTACTGGAGCCCTACATATAACAAAAATCACAGCTCTACTGGAGGTCGGCCACAGAAGCGTTGCTACCCCTAGGGACTAAGTTAAAACGCTTCGGATAAGTATGTCTCCCTCCCCATCAAACTAGAACACAGCAGCGCTGAACACTGCTGTTATTAGACAGAAATAGGTGTGACGGTGGTGCCGCTGAAGTCAAACCACAAAGGACTCTACCACCTTTAATTTTGATTTAATTAATAGCTATTTGGCAGACTGACTCGACGTCGAAGACAGCAAGGAATTGTCACTTTCTTGAATTATCCCCTGTGTTATGTTCAGAATCTGATATTGGACATCAGTGTAATTACATATTGTGTAACATACATACATCTCGGTTACAATGATATATTGCGCCATTAGGGCGGACGGCCTAAGCAAGACCCGATTTACTTAGCCGTTTTGTGTAGTGACCAAGATACATGAAGTTTCTTGTACTTACTTAGTTACTTAGTTGTTTAGTCAAATAACGATAGTAAAACTCTCCAATATTTTATTAAAATTAAAATGATATTGTATTATAAATAGTAATAAAATTCATAGTACCTACCTACCAGTAAAATTGGGGTGGGTAAGGATACTAATACACTTGCACGGTTTATTATTAATAAATAATAAAAAGAGAATTTAAAAGATTTTGTATATTGTTCTTCAAACAAAAACAAGAAACTCCATTTTCGAGATTTTAATTTATTTATTGCTATGAAAATAATTAATAAAATATAATTGACAGGTAATGTAACCGACTCATCATACATCATTATAATATTTCGACATTCATACAAAAAAACTCGGCTCAAGAATCGGTCATGCACTTTGGTCGACGAATGATGAACGAAATGGTTCGGTCGCTTTTCGAAGCGAAATCGTTGACTCGTATTTTACAACACAGCAAAGTGATTCCTGTCAACTGCAGCTCAACGTACCGAGCGTAAAATTCGTCGGAATGGATAAATTTAACAAATATCCGACGAAATTCCATTGGAAATTCACGTAAGAATTTAATGTTATGCGACGAAAATGACACTGCAATTGTTGTTTATTTGGTGTGCGTTTTATTTTAAGCGCCGCTCACATTTTTATTTGTAGGAGCTTCATCGCAGCTACTTTAGAGTAGAGTTTTAAATTTTTACAACGAAGTACAAAATATTAATTTTACTATCTATTTACTATATTATTATATCTACATCAATGACTTAACAAGTCACATGCCTAGGCACATACGTTTATTGAAGCTTGGAGTTGGAACCCCTAAATAGTCCGTTGGATATGTAGACTGTGTGACGTCACATGAAATAAAATAATTAGAGCTATTTTTACGTTGTCGAATTTTAGTTTATAAATATATTTTTATTAAAACAACGCATAACTCAAACTATCACTATATCTAATAATTTAAGTTCACGTCCACATTAGAAATTTTATTAAAACATCCTTACTAAAACTTTGAAATATCTTTTACTTTTGCCAGACAAAATCCGACATGCGATAACATATCAGACGAAATCCTCTAATAATTGGAACCACGACTGAAATGGGTTTAATTGTCCATTGTTCCCTAATTTGTTCGTGTCGCCACTGTCCTGAGAGGGCCACTGGTCATTATACGGTACCAACGTCAAATACGCTTGGGACAAACCATTCTACACTTTATACCTTGGTAATAATGACTTCTATAATAGCATACTTCTAGTTGTCAACAGTAACAGTAGTTTGAGTTAAACTGAAGCGAGATTAGGAGCAGGACGTGTCCAGACCCTCCGTCTCAGTCGTTTCGTAGAATTTATAATTGGTGGGACAGAGACAGGTTACTTCAAAGAGAGTTTCCATCTGCAAAATCATTGGTCTGTATCCTGATACGTTTTTATTAGATGAAATGACGCTTAAGATATGTCATGATTTAGGTGGACCTTAAATTTGGCTAGTCTTTTAAAGGTTTTCCAAAACAGACATCAATAAATTTATAAATTGTACTATTTTATTATTAGTTATGCATCTCATCAAAACCACAAATGTAAAAATAGAAGTCAATGTTGTAGAGACAATATGATGGCCCGCTCTATCAAAAAGTTATCAGATCTCATGTAGAAGCCAATATGCAATTTCTACACACCCTAAGTCTACTTACACGCTTCAAATTAAAATTCACTAGAGTTTAACACATGAAACAGATATACGAGTAAGAACGACATCATAGTCAAGTCTATAAATATTTTAAATGTAAATCTCAAAACTCAACATAAATCGTCCTTTTTTCAAAACAGGTTGAGTTTTGGGACGTCCTGTAAAGACTTCTATTCAAGAAACATCATCGGAATATTGGAGTTCAATGCATCCTGTTCACAACTAGAACCATTAAGTTTAGTCGCAAGACAGTTGTCCAATGTTCATAATGCACTTAGACAGCACTTACTGTACTTGAGGTTCTACTATTTGCGATTCGCGACCAGCGAGATTTTTTGTACCTTAAGCTAACTATAATATAAATAGCACTGACATTACTAATTTAGCCTTACAACACCTCTATAACGCTGCACTTCCTGACTGAAAAGATGTAGTAAGACAGAAACATTAATATGAGGCATACCCACTTCCAACTGAGATAGCCACGCATTTGAGAGATGTTCTTAGTAATATTTTTGTCATCTTAGACTAGGAAAAGGACCTTCAATGGTAGCACATAAGTCTACGTCTAAAAAATCTATGCATGAAAAGTATACTTTTACGTACAGAAATAGTTAGTAAGGCTATAATAATAATATATGTAAAAGCTATAAAAATAATAATTAATAAGGCAGTAAATAAGGCTAAGAATATTTTGATTTTTTATTGTCATATCTTAGCATTTAAATATCATATAGCTCACTAGCTAAGGACATGACATGGCCCTATCTGTCCACGATAGTTATGGGCAGTTGTAGATGTTTAATAGAGTTTACTCTAGGACTTACTATTGTACTGTCACACTTTCTTCTCATAATTGGAAGAGATTAAGATCATAATTCACTAAGCTATATTAAAACGTAGTGACGGGGGAAAACGGACGGGGGGATTTTGACAGGACTTTCAATGGAAGATAGCTGAAGGTTTAAGGCGTAACATAGCTCATTTTAATTTCTGAAACATTAACGCGCGCTCCACACGCATACGGACCCCCTCGCTCGGGATTTCAGTTATGTTTAAATATGTATCATAAATTTATTTATGTACATATATTCATACTTTTTAAACGCGGATAAAACCGCAAAGGTCAGTTAGTAATAAAAAAACTTTCAATAAAGAATATCATGTTTATTGTATCAATAAGTCATATTTTTGTAATTTTATATTTTTATAAACATTGTTATCTCATTAATAGTAATGGCAAGTTCTCACTACTCACGTTCCGATCACATATTATTATGAAAGTATCCAAAAAGTTAATGGATATGTTGCCATTTTGGTCTACAATTCTACCAAGTTCTAGTACCATTATGCGTTCCGGTTGGTTCGAAGCGCGGCTCATTAATTCAAGGTGATGATTAATTTCTTGCGTTTCCTCCGACTGGGGAAGAAGTAATACCCTTGTTTTCCATACACATTATAAATGTATGTTTTGTATACACAAAACATACATATGCTATACAGCATATAGTAAAAAGTATTTAAGTTGTAAAGAATGGAGAAAGTAACATTTATTGGTTGCATTAAGATTTTTAAATTCATTGTTTGTCATTTAAAAATATTTTTTATAAAACTTAAATTATGTAAAGTACTGGCTCATAAAATATAAAATAAATAAAAAAGTTCATTAATAACAAAAATGGTAATAAAGCTGAGAACAAAAATAAAGAATTTTTTTTAAGATATCAAATATTTTAGTAAAAATCATAAAACTATACGAGCATATAAACTTGCCGCTCGTGTTCATAAAAGTTCTACTTTAAAGTTTTTAGTTTTATTATAATATTATTTTGGTTTACGTTTATCTTATAATTTAACAGCATAAAATTAATGAAACGAAATCATATATTTTTTTAAACCGAATATCATTTAAAGTCATAAATATTTTTGAATTCGTTTCTTTATAAAACGATAAACAAAAACGAACACTTCCGTCATTCCACTCCAGTGTAGTCGCGACTCATTAATTCAAGCTATGATTAATTTCTTGCATTTCCCGCCATGCGTCTGGGGAAGAATTATCCTCTTGCTTTATGTATTCTGTTATAATATTATACTAACTTCCACCCGCAACTTTATTCAAGTATCAATTAGATTGTAAGTCAAGTAATTGACCTTAATAAGTCTGTACAAAAAAAATGTAATACATAACATTTTAATGAAAAGTTTTTGAAAAAAAGAGCAGTCTGTCTGGTTCGCTAAATTTCATGATGATTGATCAAGCTGGATAGGAGTTTATTGCTCTCATATATGCACTCCAAACACGAATATTAAACGGTATATTCAATTAAAATATCAACAAAACGTAATATAAAATAATGCTACAATAATATTTATAGCACAGTGTGACCTAAGCCCGCACTTTACGCACGCCTTTCCGCGTGCGAGCTGACTTACGTCACGCGTACTATAATAGTACATTATGATACGGGTGACTAGTATCGTATTTTATTTTATAGTACGCGTGACATAAGTCCGCTCGCACGCGGAAGGGTGTGCGTAAAGTGCGAGCTTAGGTCACAATGTGCTATAATAGTACATTACGATACGGGTGATCTAAATTGCCTATTACTTGCCGGCGTGAAGTTAGCGCCCGAGCGAAGCGAGGGTGATAAACGCTTCGCTTCGCTCGGGCACTAACTTCACGCCGTGCAGTAATAGGCAACTTAGATCACCCGTATCGTAATGTACTATTTTAACTTCGTTTCTTTATAAAACGAAAAATCGACCAACAAAGACTGTAACACTTCATTCCTCTCGCTTGTAGTCACGGCACATTAATTCAGACTTTGATTAATTCCTAGCATTTCCTGCTTTGCGTCTCGGTAAGAATTATCCTGTCTTACTTTGTACTATAATGTTTGTTCTGATTTGTCTATTTAGATAATCCCATGTTATGTAACAAAGAATTATGTACAAGTATGTTGTTCCTATGTGAAATTAATATATATAAATTAATTAAAAATGTAATTACCTATAGGTTTTACTAAATATAAAAATGAATGTTACTTGTAGATCTATTTTCTCTGCTCACTGAAATTTTAGGTACCTAACGACTCGCCTTAGCAAACGAGCTTGCATTCCACCTGAAGGTAAGTGGCCATTGCCGCCCATGGACATCTGTAATCAACCACAGATAAGATCGCAGTCCTACCTGATGTCGAGCACAGATGCGTTACTACCCCTGAGGACTGAGAACGCCTCGGATAAGTACGTCTCCCTAACCAAACCCTTCAAACCAGAACACAGCAGCGCTACACTGCTATTATAAGGCAGAAATAGGTGTAGCGATGGTGCCGCCAGAGTCGAACCACAAAGGGCTCTACTGGTAGCTTGTCGCCAAACCTGGATTCATGCAGCATCGATGCTATTACCAAAACGCGAACCGTTAATAGTAAAAGCAGCGTGTATTGTTTGTTAAAGGCGTAATTGTTTGTAAAAACCTATCCGAAAGAAAATCAGCCGATCTTAGTATAAACCACCAAGAGTTTACCTTAGTTTTTTATACATTAATATATTTAATATACAAGTGTAGCAATAAGTACTTTCGTCTGGTTTCGTCGTTCCGCTCTGTTCGAGTCGCGGGTCATTAATTCAAGATGATGATTAATTTCTCGCGTTTCTCGCCGCGAGTGGGTTAGAATTAATTCTCTTGCTTCCCAGTCCTTAGAGACGGTAACGGCATATAAAATATTTGACCTTATACCTTTCTGATCATATATTGTTTTGTAATATTGACGACTCTACGGTCATGGGACCATATAGGATTCCCTGCGGTGTGGTACCGTTAACACTTACGTACTTACCGGTACAGAAAAACTAGACCGAGAATTTTCATTATTTACATATATGGTCAATGTATTGAACGCTTTGCTGCCAGCGCCACTTATTGATTTTTAACAGAACTAGTAATACATTGAGACCACGTAACTCTACCATGTACTACTGCTAAACTCAAGTCTCTCTATAAATGAAAAAAACGTAGTTACCTACTTCACTATGGTACTTCAATGCAAAATGGTAAGGGTTAATAAGCAACACATCTTTAACATCAAAATTCTCAGAAGACCAAAGTCGAGATAATGACTCTTAACCAATAGCAACAATAGAAACCACCTGTTTATTGCATCCTCTGGAATGGAAGCTTGGAATCGGTCACCCATCTCGCTACGTGCCCAACGCTTAATTTTGTACGTAAGTTACAACCACCAGCCAACTTACGAGCCTTACCTTACCTTGGAGAAGTAATACATATTTCATAATATTTTTTGTTCACTTCTCTTTCTCGAAACATGGTTTTCGCATTCGGTACATTCATTTCTTGTTAATACAAGCCATGTTGAATTACGCCGCCGACACGACTGTGGTTTTCGGGTAGTCTATTAAAAATTCCTTTTACACCCCCATGTTAGGATTTTTTTGTTTTTACTATATTGTAAAGATATGTGCATATATATTTTGTTTTTGGTTAATGTTTTTGTTTTTGTGATAGAATCGACAAAGAATCACTTAAAGGTTTTTAAGTGATTACTGCCTTCGATCTCTACAATGAATACTAGTTAGAACAAAAATGCTGGTACTTTTGGTTAATCACTCGGATATTGTCGTTTCTGCGGATTATAATGGTTTCAGTAGTATATCTTGCTTATAACGCTAAAATTTTCTTATGCAAGTATTAAAATAGTTAATAGTTATTTGCCTACCAGTATACCTAGTCACTACTAGGTAACGGTGAGTAACGATCATTCTAGTCAGTAACAGTATACATGATACGTGGGTTCAAGATAGCTCACATAATACAGCCCCTACATCTACACAAGACGTAGGTATCTAGTTTAGTGTAGATCTCTAGCTTTAGGTCAGCACACAATACAATCTATGTAAGCATTTGCTTATACACTTACAATATAATGTATCTGTGTACCGCCCCTTATTATGTAAGATAGTAATATTTATTATTAAAAATAAGTGAACGCTTCACTCTGCTTCTCATGATGTTTGAATTATGAGCACGTAAGCCAGTGAGAGTAATTAAGTAGTGAGTAATAGCGCTGTCCGAGTTCTATGTCATGTTTACTTCAGACTTTCCCAATGTTTTTCATAAGTCGAATTTTAACTGAGCAAGCAATGCTACACTTATTTTTAACTATTAGTTGTTGTGTTTTAATCGAGGATTCGACGTAAAACAAATATGACGTATCTCAATTACGATTTAAGATTTATTTGTATTTTTTTTACATGATCGAAGTAGTGATGCATGCAGTCCACCTGATGGAAAGTGGCCACTGCTGCCCATGGATATCTGTAATCAACTCCAGATAAGATCAAGGTCTTACCTAAGCTGGAACGCCTCGGATAAGTATGTCTCCCTTACGACACCCTTCAGACCAGAATATAGCAGTGCTTAACACTGCTGTTACGGCAGAAATGGTGTGGCGGTGGTGCCGCCGGAGTCGAACTACAAAGAGTACCACTTTGCAAATATTTGATTTAGATTTTTTTTTATTTGATTTAAAAGATCCATTATTGACAGTTATTAAGTAAACTGTATGATTTTTGGTAACTAAAGTAAAATAAAAATAACCCCTCCATTGACACGCTTTAGATAACGTAACACGTCCACAAAAAGGAAATTAAATGATTTTCTGTTGAATCAAAGGAAGCGAACGCTTCAGTTTGCTTCGCACTGCTTATGCACGCGCACGCCGCTTGGTATAGTGATGTGGCACTAACAGCTCTGACCGAGTTCTGCACGCCGTTTACTTGCGAATATTTCAACACCTTTTGTGATTTCCCGGTTAAAACCCCTGAAAGAACTAGCACGCACGGCAGTAAAAGTAACGAAGTTGGGAGTTACTTGATTAATTATAGAAGTCTATCAGTGGCAATATCAGTTACCACTAAGCAAACTGTCTGTTCGTATGTCACTACAATTAAAAAACTCAGTAGAGCTTTAGATAAAGTAACACGTCCACAAAAAGAATATTAAACGATCCTCCCTTGAATCAAAGGAAGCGAACGCTTCATTTTGCTTCGCGCTGCTTATGCACGCGCACGACGCGAGTATAATGAAGTGGCAGTAACAGCGCTGACCGAGTTCTGTGCCGTTTACTTGCGAATTTTTTAACACCTTTTGTGATTTTCTGGTTATTAACCCTGTTGAAACTAGTTTATCTTTAGTCTTTTACGAATTTTGACGGATAAGAGGTACGTTATATGTACCATTGATGTTTCACGTCTTTAATAGTAAAATTTAAATCAATTAATAAGTAATTTACACACAAAAAGTGAGATCGTCATTGCAAGCCGTTATTGAGTTAAATTTATGGTAAGATCAGTATGACTAATTTATATACGCCTTAATATCTAGCCTGAACCATTTCTTGCATTTTGGTAGAGAGATGTGCATATTTGTAGGTAATTATTTTGTAATGATATTATTTTATATCACGCATATTTAATTATTAAGCATTATTTTAAGAATTAAGAAGCGTGTAAAGTGGTAACAAATATCAAATAAAAAAGAAATAGAAAACATTTTTACCTACAGCGAAAAATTTCTTTCCTTACCAAAGTGCCCTATTTCCTTACAATAAAATTCAAATAATTTCACACAATTACCTTAACAATATTATCCCGCTGAGAGCGGCCAACCTTTTCAACCCTCGTATTTAAATCTAGATAGTAGTAATAAATATTTATCACTTGAAACGGCCTAGATAAAAAGCGCTGAAGTGGCTTTTCGGCAAAAAATCACATCTTCCACTTAAGATAAGGGAGGCTTAAAAGACCTCGTGAAAATAAATTTCTATTCAGCCGTGGTCGGTCCAACATTTTATAATAGGTGAATATTAATTTAACAGAATTATCTGCATAAGAATTTTGATATTATATTTCAATTATAAAATTTTGGGCTATCTCGAAATAAATTGAATATCTACTCAACATAAAAACGATATTTTTAATTTCAGACATATATACGATATATCCAATATTAAGGTTAACCAGGTTAACACAGTTGTCTGATGTGTTAGACATAATTGCTAAAAATTTTATGATAAATAATTTAATAACAATAATGGTTAATGTATGCTGTTCATCAGATATAACACATACTAGTAGGCCTACATTTAGATCTTTTCTATTACCCGATATTAAAAGCAGAAGATATACTAAAGTGCAAAATGCATAGAGTGATTTAAAAGAACCCAAAGCAATAACGAGGAAAATGTCATAGACTGAAACATATTTGCACATTTCACTGTAATTATGCCTACTCAATAACCTGTTGAATATCATTATTTGATAACGATATCATATAGGTACCATATATAAGTAGATTTCCAAAATAATGTATTACAACAGTAATGCACTATCCGACTATTTTAATTCGTCTTTAAGAAATCGCTGTTAAGCGATAAGGTCGCCTAGTAGTAGAACTATTAGTAACAAATGAGTTTAGTACAATATAAGTTTCTTTGAACCAGCACTGTTAACCACAGTTTTATAATGACTACATATTTTGTTGAAAGTGAAAATACATATATTTAATTGTTAAAAATTATTCTAATACTTATCATACAGTCAAGTCGGGTAACTCTGTGTGATTTATCAGATTATCAAAATACCTATATTAAATTGAGTAAATGTATGTATGTATGTTTTGCTTTATCCATGCACTCAAAATTTGCTATACCTCACGCATCCAACAATTACCTATAACAAGTTATAACTGCTAATAATTACAAATAAATGTCAACCCGCGTGGCGGAACGGTTACCATACCGGTCTGACGCGCAATGGGTCCCGGGTTCGATTCCCGATCAGACAGACATCTAAATGATGAATTTAGATTTCTGTTCTGGGTCTGGGTGTTTGTCTATTCGTGTATGTGTGTCCATGGCACCCACGACACAGGAGAAAATCCTACTGTGGGGCTATGCGTGTAGAAAGCGTTTTAAGTTTTTAAACGTCATTCGTGGAATTAATGCCTCATAAAACCTCACAGGGACATTAAGATACCGGAATTAAATATCGTACCTATTTACAGCTAAGTTTAAGCACCATCTCAAATCTTCGATTAAAACGCTTAATTTTATTGATAGCCCAAATTAATTCGGAATCAATTACGGACAACGTTTTCCATTAGCGTAACGCCGATCTCATTTTTATGTTCGAACTTTGTTACACCGTTTTGTAACAAGTTATTTCTATGAATTAAAGTCGCGTTCTTAACTTTCCTCGAAAAACTTATAAAGGGATAAATGAGAAAGAGTGAAGAATGTGTGTTGATAATTGAACATAAATATTGATATGTTTTTAAATTCATGTACTATAATTTAATTTTTATTTATTTACTTATCTACCCTGATATTGTACATTCTCAAATAAATTTTAAAACGAACTTTTCATTTTAAATTGTACGATAATGCTAAATTAATACAAGTTGTAATATGTGTAAAATTTATTAGATTGTGTAGATTATTGGTGATTAGTGGTAATTAAATTCTATATCAAGTAGAATTAGAAGACTACTCGTATTATAATATAATTATAAGTGATTTTTTTGAAAATATTGCAGCGTAATAATGGAAACCAAGGGACATGCTTGTCCCCGTGTAACATTATTTTTATGGCTAATTTTATACATATTGTATCGGTGCTCTAATTCATACAAACTTCACTGTTCTAAATATAATAATAGGTTGCGGACAGAGTTTGTTTACTTTAGCTTAGCAACTTTGGAGTTTCTAGCAGACATATCGGTATTTAAACCTTTAATCTGACCTTTGACTTAGTTTAAAATCACGTGTTTGTTATTTAAAGTGGTAATTTAGGCATTTGTGTTTATGTTAAATACATACGCGAACCAAATTAATTAATTATTCATTTCATTAAGCTACTTATATCAAAAATAATTCTTCACGAGATTATTTTTAAAATGAGTCTGGTCAAGTGGGTGAAGCTCCACATATTTTTGGCCTGTCCTTTTCCAATATGCATTGCAGCAGCGTGGTGGAGTTTTCTTGCTTGCTAAAACAATTAAAGTTTGTAGTCACTTATTTCACGTTATTGGGAAATTATTTTAAAAATAATTAAGCGTATCTCCCTAGACACTTCGGTGTAATAGAGGAAACGTGGCTCGTAATCGAACAATGAATTTATCGGAATCTTGTAGACGTCGAAATTATTTCATTTTGGTCACAATTACAGATCCATCATATCCATCCATCCTATACTTAACATAGTATAAAATAAAGTCGCTTTCCGCTGTCTGCCCTTATGTATGCTTAGATCTTTAAAACTACACAACGGATTATGATGCAATTTTTCAAAATAAATAAAGTGATTGAAGAGGACGATTTAAAAGTAACTTAACGTATGCGGAGCCGCGGTCAAAAGCTAGTAAAGCATACAAATATGAAATATTCAGATACAAACCTACCACGTAGTGTTTCAATGTGAGTAGTCTTCAGGAATAATATATTTGAAAAGTATAGGTAGAACTGTTGGACTCCATTATAAAGGTTATAGTTGGTACTGTTGGTAAAATGCGCGAAAAACCTTATATAGAATCGAAAATCGAAAATCAAAATCAAAAATATTTTATTCAAAGTAGATTCTTTACAGAATACTTTTTGGACGTCAATAATATTTTTCGTCTAGACGGACTATTATTAAGTACTAGTACTGGGTATTAAGTAGTTTAGTAAGATTATTGACTGATAGGATGCATTTTTTTGAAAATGTAGTCCACAACACGGTTTCGTTTCATCTTACGATAAACAGCGTTTTTAATTCTGTTCGTCTAAAAAATACAAGGTCATTCAATAAAGCTTTTATTTTCGTCCGCAAAAATTAAAATTAATCTAAAATTTAAATAGGAGGAAAATTGGGCTAACTCTAATTTAAATTTCCCCAAATGCTCATTAATCTCACTTTCTTCTTGTGAAAATTAATTTTAAACAAGAAATTTTGTAAAAGCCACTTTATTAAATGCTTTTAATTTAAATCTAACAAGAAACTGCTTTTTGCTAAGTATTCATTTAAACAGAAGGAATGATTTCTTCATGAAAATATACGTTATTTCTTTAGCAATTATCGGTAGCTTTTATGGCTATATTTTATGAGTGCCATTATATTCTATAAGGAAACTCGCAGTTAAGACTTTTGCCACGAAATACATCTTCAAAGAATTAAATGTCTCATCGGAGTGTTATGTTGACGACAGGCGACAGCTAATTACAAAATTTATAAATATAAACAATGACTTACTTTTTTGTTGACAAGGGAAAACTTCAAAAGGTACCCGACGCCTTGAAAGAGACGCCGGGTTATAGGGATATTGCGGAATGGCGACCACATACCACCGACCTTCCCGGGGTTGCTGGACGGGCGGTTCGAGCTCCCACTCTAGTCGCCCGCAACCCCGAAAGCCACCTTTTAGTCGCCTTTCACGACAGACACAGACCGTAGCTCTATTCTGGTCTCGATACTACAGGGACAAAATAATAGCTTAACGCACAATCTTTTTTATTTAATTGTAAAGATTGTGTATTTATACAATAAAATGAAGATTAATTCTATGATTAGCCTCTTAATTTGTAGTTTTAATTTATCATCATTTTCAAATTTCATGCCGTTGTAAATTTATATAAATTGTAGCCTTTATAGGCCTATAGGTATATCATTGCATGTCTTATTAGCAATGTTGAGCTATAATTATCAATGATCACATATGCCATTACATTTTTGATAAATAAGTATAGCGTTTCTGCCCAAAATTGATCCCCGTATGTTTTCGTCGTCAAAAAAAATCCACTTGTTCTAACAGGACTAATGTAAGGGCGCTCAATTCATTAGCTCACTCTAAATCACCAATAAATCCCGTGCCCTCGTTACGAGGTGATTGCCTGCCAATTTATCTCCACACTAACGTCTTAGGAGTGGTCCGCCATATTTTTTGGGTAATAGCTGTTTATTAGTAGGAACTGAATTGATATTGACGGCTGGGTCGTTTATTCGCACAGGTAAGTGATTAGGCCGGCTTTTATGGAAATTAAATTTATATCATGTTCTTATTCGGATATCACTACATAGTATAAAACAAAGTCGCTTTCTCTGTCCCTATGTCTCTATGTCCCTATGTATACTTAAATCTTTAAAAGTACGAAAGGGATTTTGATGCGGTTTTTTTAATAGATAGAGTGATTGAAGAGGAAGGTTTATATGTATAATAACATCAGTTTT
>DWPV01003984.1:0-14278 GCA_018251915.1 Urbanus proteus proteus
TTGTGCAAGTCTAAGACACGATTAAACTTAAAAGGCAGAAGTTTATTGCGCCAAGTAGGTAGTAACTGAATGTACGCTATAAATCGAAATGAAGAACCTTACTGTCGTTCCGTCTACTTCTATTGCTTACGTACGTTTTTAAACTCCCACATATTTGTGATCTATTCCGTTACAATGAAAAAAAAATTTAAACAATTTAACAGCGGGTCAGATTTCGAAATATCACGAGGACGAAGGCTTCTTTCCTTTCAATATTATCATTTGGTAGTGACTAATCGCATTTCCCTCATGAAGATTGACGAAGGTTTTAGCTTTAGGTACACTGTTAAAGAAAAGTACAAAACCTACTCTGATGTGTACAGATGACTCACCATTCGTAACTAATAACTTGTCGATCACACGATAAGAATCGATGAATGAGAGTGCATGTGTGCTGATGACGCAACCGGCGCGGGGCGTCCGACGCAACTTAAAGACGATGCGCCGAGAGACGCGAGACGAAAAAGGAAACTGTACAAAAACTGCGAGCCGGGTCTCCTCATGCGAAACGTGACATGCTGTCTAGTCATTGTTGAGCAATGCGACAGGACTAGTTCCATAGTATTCTGTACTCGCAATCTCATAGCACTTTGTTAAGTCTCCAACGAACCGTGACGGCGCCGAAAAGCTTTTGAGATTTACGTAGGTACTCGTACCTACTTCTTTCATGTTGGCTAATACAATTTTATTTTAAGTGCTTAATAGATTTGATTCATTACAAAACACGAGTATTCCAAAATTGTGTAAAACAATCGTACAAAATAGGTATGTTGTATTTACTTTGATGTATTTTTAATTAAAATAAGGCGCTAACGCTAATTGATCACATTCTGTTAAAGTTAACGTATTTAATATGTGATAGATAACACCAACCCCAAGAGATTAGCTATGGGTGCGTTACGATGTTCTCCTACCACTTCGAACTAGAACACAGCAGTGCTTGTGCGCTGCTGCTATTACTCAGAAATAGATGTGGCGGTAGTACCTAAAAAGTCGAGTCACCAAAGGTTCTACCACCTTCAAACGTAATTTAATCGCAAACATAACCTAGCAGCCACAAAACAAAACAAAACAAGACATGCAACAATAATCCTAACAGATACTGGTAGGAATGCAAATCTTCGTTACGAATCACTTACAAATTAGCAAATCATCTATGCAACATTTATTTATTTATTCGGTATGTTAGGTACTGTTGATTACTAGTTCTCAGCAATGTGAAAGTAGTTTATCACGATTTATTCACGGATCATAGGATAATGTCAAGTTACTCGATATTATATAAATTCTAAATATTCAACACAGTACGTTACATGTATTTACCTATTTTTTAGGTAAATCAATAGTGACAAAAAATAAACGACCTAACCTAACCAAACCATATATTACATTGTAGCATTGTAGCTATACACAGGCCTAAAAGAGCTCAACAGGTAGAATGCCCGAAGCACCTGCATTGAAAGTGAATCCGTGCGTTGCATGAGATGTTGCCAAAATTGACCAGCCACATAAACAACCAGACCTATTGGAAGGACAAAGGATTGGAGGCCCGTGTCAAGGGCGGGCCAAGGATTCTGCGCAGTGGAGGACCATAGCGGGACGCTCAACGAACGCGGAATGGAATGAGCGTGGAATTGGAGCGAGGTTGTTTTACTTCGCTGTTGTAGATCGTCTGTACTTTGTATTGGAAGTCGAATAAGTTGTATTACGATACAATGCTTAAACTGCCTTTTACGGTATAATCATCTTACGCTTAAGTAGGGTGCTACACTAGCATTTTTCAGATTATTTGATAATTTTTCAAAAATCATTTGCCTTTGTTTATTGGTTATTTACCGTTAAATAGTAACTCGTATATATATATTTGTCCAAATAGCTCTACGAAAAAAACACCTAATAAATTGCTAACATCATACTCGTAACTATTAATTATTAAGCATATTACATTACAAACAGATGAGCATGGGACATTATAATACAACAAAAAACTAGCAGAAGATACGAATATTAATAAATATAAGGTATACATAGATAAAACATGATCATAATGAACGTACTCGTAATTTCCAGTGGAGTGCAACGAAATTAATTTTGCTTGGTGGCATCCGATGTAAATTGTTCAGGCTATTGGGCTCTCGTACAGAATGGCATCTATCTTGCGCTTAATTGCTAGCGGAACGGATTATAAAGTGGTTATCAAGTGGAACGCATTTCCCGCAATCGACGGTAAGTTTATTATTTGTGTAATAAAAAGTAATTATAAGTTTACAAATATAAATACTTTTAAGACATTTAAGGTTAATATATGTATATGTAAATAAATCAGATGACACTATGTCCGTACATTTAAATTTTAAGTCCGCTCAATTGGTTTCAGAGAATTTTTGCCTTCAGCTAAACGATGCTTTAGTTGGCAATATCGTCAAGATTATTTTATTGTATTTGTCCGTGCTCATTAATATGTTTAAATATTTTAAAATTTGTTAAATGATGTCTATAAAACCATATTGTTGACGTAATTCCGAGTGGAGTGTAAGTGCAACGAAATGAATTTTGCATGGCGGCGTCCGAGCGAGTTGTTCAGGCTATCCGGCTCTGGGCGTACAAAATGGCATCTATCTTACGCTTAATTACTAGCGGAACTGATGATCATCAAGTGGAACGCATTTTCAGCAGTCGACGGCCAATATTATTACTTACTGGAAATGATTTGTAAAGTCTTTATAGCTTTTCTGCCATGTAACTAATTAAAATTGAATTTAGTTTGAGATTTTAAATTCGTAATATCTTTGAAACTCTACCAAAGCATTTAAGTTTTATGTTTTTTATAACTCAATTCGGACTACCTTGTCTAAAAGCCTAGATAAATTGATTGAGAAGAACTTTCATACAAAGGTCCTTAAGAAAAATTAAAACATATTTATTAGCGTTCTTACGATTAGATATTCAACAGGCGGGAACACGATGCCCTATTTATAACAATCGACGGCTGCGCCTACGCACTTTGCCTGTGTCCAGTTAATCAACTGTTGACATATGTATATTTTTCAATGTGGCCTCATTTTTATCAATTGTTACTATTTACATACCTAAATATAACATAAATCGTATTATTTGAATATTATTTCCATTTCCAATTTTAGATAAGGAAACAGACGTTAATTGGGAGTTAATTAAAAACTTGGTTAATAATAAACCTTCATATGTTATCTACCTCAAAATATGACCTAAATAGAAGAGTTTGCAGGTTACTAAATGTGTTAAATAACTGACAACTTTGGAAAAAATAGTATTATTAGACACAAACAAAAGCAATTATTTTCTACTAAAACCACTACCTTACCTTGGTATCTATTAATGTAAACGATCATCGTGAGTAATAATATTATTTGATTTTTAAATTGCGTCGACAATGACAAAGGTGACAAGACGAATTTGCGCAACGAAGGCCATCTTGAATCAGTCTAAGGAAAAAATATAAACTTAAATGCATCTACGATTGCAATATAAAAACTCGAGTAGCACCACAATTGTTTTAGACTGCAGCTGTCTTCCTGCGGAACTTACGGAGATTTATTGCCTAGTAGTCACTAGCGACTCCGTTTCCTTTGCAAATGTTTGCAGTGGAATATAGGCCACCACGCTATTTCCGGCAAGTGGAAGCTTACATCGGGTCTGATACCAAAGAAATGATGTACCTACCTACACTATATAAATCGTGAATGAATTGTAGCGCTGTATCATTGATTCTGTGATGAAACCTCATTCGGTTCCTTCAGTTTTCCAAAAGAACTCTCAATGGTTTCGTTATGAAAAGTGTCATGAAGCCGTTTTTACAAAAAAATGTAAAGTAAATGAGAATTTTCGTGAGCTATGGAAGACACAACTGTCACTTACAACAGTGTGCGCAAGTTCACGACCATTCAGCGTATTACCGTAATATCATCCCACGCATCTCATGATGCAAGAAACTAGGTTATCTTGTTTACGCTGATTAATTCGGTTTATACCTCATTCCGACGTCAGTCCCCGGGCGGGCGAAATCGCGAGACATCCGCCGCGGATCCCTCAATAACGTAATATCCGGCTGAGACGGACCCTGATTACTTGGAGACACCCAGCAGATGGGCGGTAAAAGATAAGCTAGTTCATTACAGACGGTAATCTTACCTTTTACGCAACTTGGAAGCGAATTTAAGATTGCCATGTCATAATTGAAAGAAGGTTTACTTTTCAACATAAATGATGAGGCGTGATTGTAGGTATTTATCCACAGACAGACATTTGCATTATACTCACTGACGTCGAATGTATGTAGGTAACTATATTTACTATTGCACATACGCAGAAGTACGGTCCGGGTTCAATCCACATTTTGGTAGACGTTTAAATATGTATTGGATTTACGTGTATGTAAGGATATCTTAAGGTAAGTTATTTGTGAGAGGCCTAACCAATTGTGTGAGTAGACCCGCATTGATCACGATAATATCTAAATCTAATGTATACCTCATGAACATCAATTTTCCATTAGCCTGTATTTGCACGAGTTTATCTAGAAATAATAACAATCTGTGCAAAGTGGGCCGCTACTATGAGGCCGTAGTAGAGGTAATTGTGTTACGCACTTAATTAAAACCTGCATGAAAGCCCGCTCTATTTTCCTGCAAGCTGTTACCTCGAGTAATTTCTCCGTCCATTTAAAAATTAAAATCGTTAAATGAATTTTACAATTTGTAGGATTTTATGTCGTGTCGTACAAGTCGGCCAACGGCCGTAACAGTTAGCATTTCGTGCTAACAAGCGTATCTGGGCCATACCAGTTTAGTGGCGAACTGGCTATCACTTGTAGGTAAACTACATTTACCTACAGAAAAAAACTACAAATCCTTCGTTCACACGTAACAAGTTGACTGCTTACTATTAGAAACAGAATGAACACGGAAAATATAATTTATAGTGACTTTGCATCTGATTGTGGTTTTAGTGGAAGGTCACGTAAACTGAACTGTGTGTGTTTGGAATAAGTCACCCTTGGAAACTTTACTATATTTATTTATCCCAGGAATATATCTGACGAATATTATCTGATCCCATTTATCCTCCAATCTTTAGAAGTCCCATGTTCCGCGAGACATCTGGTAGAAAGGCGATTTTTCTCTAACATAGCATTTGACTGTGACAGAACTAATATATTTTTTTATTACACAATTATTGCTTCTCTATTTTCTATTTTGTAGAAATGCGATTTTTCTCTAATATAGCATTTTATTGTGATAGTTAGGTGTATAATTTGGTAAGAAAACGTTGCGTTGGTGCCCATATTCTAAATTATTTCTTAAGATCCTACGACAACTACGCACATCATGGAATCATGCTATTCAAAACACAGCACAGAAACAGGCATTTAAGATATATTGCAACAACTCACCAGCGTCTTCATAAGCGCCGACAGCTCCTTGGTAACGACCGCGAACTTGAAGAAGGCGGCGCCGATATCCGGCTCCGAGTCCTTGCTGAGCGCGTTCCCGCCGAGCCTCTCCAGCGCGCGCGAGAGATACATCTCGTTGTCCACGTGCGCTAAGGAACAAAGCGCAGATTATTTTAGTTCACAACCCTTTGAGAATGACAAATATAAAACTATATATCGGAGCGATGCACCGGCGTTTAAGAAAAAAGTTTAAAAGTTAATCTTAAGAGGTCATATGTTTTTAAAGTTTCTATGAAATGTGAAATAGTTATTTACTAAGAGAAATGGCACAAGGACTAAGCATGAGCCTTGACATTATAAGTAATAGTAAATGTTGTAAATATTTATGCACACTTAAGGTAATCCTGTTATATTCAATTGAAGTATGCAAATTAATGCAATTTAAAATCTTGTAATATTCTCACAATAAAAGCTGTGAATAGGTAATTATGTAAAGTTCTAAATTTGAGATGTGTAATATGACTGTGTTGTGGTCGTAATCATGACTCTTTTGACATAGGCATAGTAATAAAAGCGTGCTTAGTTTTGTGGCTTATGTACGTACAATACGTAGGTACATGGTATCGTAATCAAACCGCTAATGTCTAAATTTCATGTGCGGTTCGAAGAACACTTTAAATTGACTTAAGGTTGTTACCAATGTATAGCAGCCGTTAAACGTTGTAGATAATATAGAAGAATTGAAAATAACAAAAAATTACGCAATTCATAATTAAACTTTAAAAAATTTAGATTTAATTAATCGTTGGATAAAAAAAGGTTGTTTCATAAGGGCTCAGTATAAATCCCATCGCAAACAAGAGCTAGCAACAGAATTACCCAGCGATCCACACTCCCCATAAAACTAAGTCGCAACTTAACGAGGAGTCATTTAGTAGCATTTTGTCCTCCTTGGAGCGCCGGACATTTAATTAGTTCCTTACTCGGAGTACTTGCATTAACAAACTCCATCTAAAGTGATACTATGTATCTGAAGGAGTATAATTAATTACAATAACATATGAAGCATTAAATAAATCGTAGGCACTCATTGACCGTAAACTGACGTAAGTACAACTTACTATACTACCTACTTACTAAGTATTACTTAGTATATCGCTATATCAATATTGTAACACGTAATCATTCGTTCTAGATTTCAAGTAACGCTACATTTTAAGATACTTATCGAGTGTTGTATAACTTACATCACAATTGCGATAATGCGATCAGGTGGTGTGATATCGCGGATATGGCTAATTTAATGCATTCAAACAGTACTGAGACTATGTATACTTGTGTAAGTATTACTAAAAAGTCATTTAAACGTAAAACGATAAAAATGTTTGTGGTTTATAGCTTGCAAAAGTACAATAATGAAATTTAATCTACTGATTAGAACTGTCACTGATAGAGCGAGATAAAACTTAGCCCGTACATGCAGAAAACGGATATTTTTCCGAAAAGTTCGTTGATTAACGTTGTTGAAGAAATATTTTTGAAAATTCTTCTCCTAAGAGGACCAAATAGGAAATAAAAGATTTGATATTTTTCCAAAAATTTTGTTGATGAACGTTGTTGAAGAAAGGTTTTTGATGAATTCTTCTCCTAAGAGGACCAACTAAAAGATTGTAATCTACATAAGTACGAAGTGGACATCAACGCAATACAAACCTATATTATCCGCGTTTCAATATTTCTTGTAACACGGATAAGTATTAAGATTAAGTATTAATTTTAATGAGCAGACTATTTTGTAACAAGTAACGGAAACGAAAATAAATGAAAAACCGTGATCCGTGTCGCGACCCACATTCGCCTAGTTCAATCCCACCAACGCTTTCTGAATATCAAATAGAAATGAGCAGGCCCGACGCCTTTCAATTTCTCCGCGGGACACTTATATCTCTTTGTATGGACATAACGAATCTCATAAGTCCAGCGGCCTTTATCAACGCACGACAACTATTACGAAACCATAAAATTATGTTTTCCAACAACCCGAAGGATAACTTGAGTTCCATTTATATTCTGAGAACACGCTACTCCTAGACAATGAGGCTCTACTGTAAAGCTCCTACTCCTAGGATCCATCGGGACGCTAAACGCATCATTAATAACATGACGTGGGAAAATTTTTGAATATGGGATTTCTTGGATGATAAATGACATTTTCATAAAGTTTATTAACTTAAAACCTTGTCATACGGTCTCACTGTTATACCTTAGCATTTAAAGTAGATTCTGATTGTTTGACTATTAATCTGACTATGTCGTACATAAATAACGCAAACTTCGTTTAAAAAGACCGAACGGCGCCTTGGGCACTTTTATTAGTGCTTAACTTACAGTAAGTACCCTAGAATAAAAATTAATATCGCTACATCGCCCGTAGTTCTTTACACCCAGTGCTATCAATAACCTAGGCACGTGCTATAAACCGTATAGACTACTTTTTTATTGCTTACACCACACGGTATACTAATGGACGAGACGCCTCTGGCGCTTGGATAAGATCCAGCAAATCCACATGTCATACCAGACGTATCTATTATTTGCAATTTTACAAAGTGATCTTGCAGAAATGTTACCCGATTCTGATGATACATTTTTTTAAGTCAGTACCTTTACTGGGAGATTGTAGTTAGTAAAAAATATATAAAATTTCAAAGAAAGAAGAAAATAGCGAACAAATTATCAATTGAACAACATTCTACGTATCATTAATTTTTCACAGTGCTTTCACATTGATGAATAAAGATAGAACTAAACCTCTATTACACTAAGAATATCTACAAATAACAACAGTACCCACATGTTCCAGCGTTCCAGCCGATAAACCTTTCCTCGGGACTAATTGCGCAAAAAACGCTAGAGACCGTTCTAAACGAAATAGCACATCATTGTGTTGGAATGTGTGCGGTTGTTTGGTTGTTTTTGCGCGGGCGCACGACCTTGCCGGCTGCGCGGGCGCAATCCGAACCAGCGCGACCAGTTCCGAGCGCTGTAAACAAACCCTAGCACGCGATGGAATTGCCAAGTCAATAACCGAACCGCTACCACCGTCGCCTCGTGTCGAAACACTCCATAACCTGTTGGAAAGCGAAAGCTGAAATTTAAGATTCACTATTCGACAAAAAGTATCCAAACTCGTCCTCAGTTTCACTAGGTTCATGGGATAATTATGTTTTTAACGCGGCCAATGCATACAATCGTACAGTATTTCCTGCCAGTGTTATCTTATAATTTTATTTTGTTGAGCGTATTTTTTACAATGTTTTATTTCACTAGTAACGTAAAACGAACCAGAGTACCTATATAGTTATTTTCATTATTGTTTTTTTCATTGAGTGCTATATCTTTGTAACCAGCCAAGTGAGTGTTGTTTATTATAAATTTAACTGAAAATACATTTGTCAAATCAATATAACCCATAAAATATCCAACGAATTAAAGTTTCAGTACGCGTAAATCACAATAAACACAAACGAGTTCGAGTCAGGTGCTAGGCGGCCCAACATTTGAAATTGGAAACAATAAACCAAATACACAGACATTATGCGACGGCGAATGAAGCCAGACATCGACCCACTTTCCTTCACAAGTCGCACATGAAGGGAAATTCATTCGACCAGCGACCGGTGTCTCCGGCTCTCAAGTAAAGGTCCAGCGAGATACACGTAATTTAAGTGCGTTTAAGTAATTTACTTCTATCAACACAACATTATAAACGCTGCGCTTTAAGATACTTTTTATATTTAGTTTTTATTGCAGTAGCAAACGAACATGTCTAACTGATCGTATGTGGGCACTGTCGTTCATGGACATTTGTATTCAACCTAAGAGAGGATCACGGTACTAGCTGAGGCTGGCCACATATTTATATGTCTTGCTATCTCTAAGGTCAAATTTGAATTGGAATTGGAAGGCTTTGGATCGATTCGGAAACCAGAACGAAGCAGCGCTTAACACATTGTGCTTAGGTTAATTACTTCTATTAAAACAACATTTGTAAGCGCCACGCTTTAAGATCCAAGTTCTGTAAATACAAGAGCAGATTTTTCAAATCCACTTTTGATTCAGTGAAACTCAGTCAAGTAGTCATCGTGTATAATATTTTTCGAGCACAGCCGGCCGATGTTGACCAGAATAAAATACAAGTGGCCCTTAATATAAAGCAAGTCGAAAGCGAACATAATAAAACGTAAACGAATTTTTATCTCAAATCAACATTTCTTTTGTCGAATCGAGGGATTAGGTACTTGAAGAAATGTTATCTTGAAGAACGGTAGATAAGTGAGAAGTCGTACTAGGCTACATTAAAACTGAAAAACAATAAATGAATCGACAAGATTATTTGTGAATGTTCTAAGTAGAAAATTTCAGTTTCATTGAACAACATGTAAATTCATATATCTACATATTTATTAACCGACTTAATCCGAACGAATATTCCCCTGAAGCACTAAAAAAATAACGAATAACGGGCCTACTATTCAGTAAGGATGATTAAAACAACATGTGAAAAATGTTCTATATTTTGGAAAATAATTTCATGAGGCGAATAAACAACTTTGGAATACTAATAACACAAAAAGTCAATTCTGGCACATTTGCCTCGCACTTTGAGATAAAGGCGTGTGCTTGTTTACAATGTTCAGTGAAAGCATTTGTTCCAAATTTGAAACGAATGCGCATTAACTATAATCAAACACAATTTTAAATTGTTCATTGCTTTTATAGTTCTTGTACTTGACAACTTGTGACTTACAAGGCTCTATTTATCCGTTATTCGATCGATCGGTTACATAATGCTTTATTGGAAGCTCTACATGTAAGGCGCGATCGTGTCTAAGGCCCATTGTTTCACTATTCAGGTCATTCCAGTTCAGTGATTCAGGTAGCCTTTTGTAGGCTAAACTGTTCCTGACAACTTGAAAGCTCGTTATGGTTTTCATAAGTCACCTACAAACACTAAAGCAATATCGCGTGCATAAAAAATATAACTTTAGGTTGCCGTGCTGTTCACACAAGATTTCATTGTGGCCTTAGAATATACTTTATAAATTAAGGGTTTTTAAAAATTAAAAGATGAATTAACATTTTTCTTTGTTATGCTCAAAATAAGAAAATGCGTGGTAATACAATATCTAAAATTTTAATAAGTTCCCCTACACGGGAAGTAGATAAAACGGTGCAATACGTTCGTTACGAAGCAAAGGAAGCCGAGATCACTGAACAGGAACAGTCACGTTTAACTTTGAACGCAGTTAATATGCATCGAACATTTCTACTATTTCCAGCGTTGGTCTATTCATAACACTTCCTCCCTGCCTATTTATAGTTCGGTCTCGTGTCGTCTGGATACTCGGAACGCGGCACGGGCGCCTAAAACCGTTCAATAATGTTGCTGTTTATATCCAGTTGCATTTTGGTACGGCACCGAGACCGAAATATCTGGAGTTCAACGACGCGACATTTGAAATGTTGAAAAATATATTCAATGCAGAAATGCCTCTAAAAGTTCTACTGGGACGAAAAATAGACCGTTCATCTCACCCATCTCACTGTTCAAATATTCTTTGCAAATAGTAATGTTTTTATTGTTCCATGTCTTAGGCTTGCAGCACAAACGGACGGAAAGTAGATAAAAAAAACACCATATCTAATGCCCCTACTTCCGTATAACTTGCACTCTAATCAACTAGTCCTAAAACGACCAAGTTAGCATGCGATGAAATTTAAATAGGGAATACAAAAGTCTATACAAACAATAGTTACTAAACCTCGTATGAAGAAAACAAACTAGGTAATGGTCAATTGTAACGGTTTATATATAACATACCATTTCCAGAGTTGTGGATCGCTTTTATCGCCTTCTTTAGTTTCGTTAGGCCATCGCGGTCGAAATCCAGCGTCTGAAACAATCAAAAAGGTGATGAACATCAAATATTTCAAGCAAAATTAATACACAAATTGTATTAACAATAGTGGTTTAAAATGGCAAACCCTAAAGACGATGAGGCCTAATTTTTTTATCAAAAAGTTGTCATCACAATAGGATCCACGAGCCATTCAGCGGAGTACTACACATCTGCCGCTGCAACCGGCGATTAATCAATGCCCCCTCGCAATTGAACCAAACGAGAGCCAAAATAATAGCTCGCTCTTCGTTTTAAGTTGTCTTCAAAAGGGAGTCTACCGGAGGGCTACCGGTTTAGTCATTTCGATATTGTTGACGAATACGCCCTTTAAACTTGTTTTGATGTAAGTGAAATATGCCGTAAGGTATATTTGTAGCATATATAACGAATTGATTTTAACACATATTAACATAGTCCATATTGTTATTACTTATTAATAATGATTGACATGAATAAGTATGAGACGGTCAACGCAGTAGTGGACGTTGGTATAAATGGTACAACGTTTATTTTAGTAATTTGTACATTTGACAAAAGATTTCATTCAACAATCGTGACCGGTACTACCGTTCTTATATTAGCGGAATAGGGTGTTTGCCATTTGAGAAGGGTCGCAACTTTTGATATGACAAAACCTGTTGCCGTGCAATTCGCATAACTGAACACATTTTTAGTTGCAATTCGTTTATAATTTAGTGAGCGGTGCATAATAAAATGTGATTTCCATATCCATACCGAAAATATTGGAATTCAAACGGGATGGAAACTTTTAACTATTATTATTTAAGAATTTATAAATTATATCTTATACCTATGGATTGTACTATTTTTAACCGACTTCAAAAGAAAGTCAAGCATACCTAATATAATAATTGAAGCAAAATAATCATCGAATTTTTCAATGTGCCCCACCAATATAGCAGAAGTGTGGAAATTGAAATGGATAGAATTGAATCTGAAGACGAAGAAAAAGAGAAAACGGATAACTCCATTATAGTTGTTCAACAATATGACACCGAAGAACTTGCAGAGCAGAATCAATTGACGCTATAGACAAGTTTTGTCTTATTCATTAGTAGCACTAAGTTTCGCAACCAACTCCATTAATTGAGTTATTGCTTATAAGTTCGTACTCACTGAAAGTTCTATATGGAACTATTTGTCGATGACGTGACTACGTGGTAGGCACTAGCTATAACGTAGTCAGTTGATAATTTTGCATATTATTGTATTAACGGCGTATCTTCACATTTGATATTGATAACTTCTTCACCAATCTTAATGATTGGTGAAAAGTTATTTTTAATTATTTTGCTCTATGCCCCTTTTATCACAACTAAAATCCCCTTTATTCCAACACTGTGTTAAAATAACCTTATTGAACAAGTTCACATTTTATGAGAGAATACACCTTTAATAACGGATGTAGAGTAAATATTTTCATAACAGTTAAAAGTAATTTCATTCAAATATCGTATAGTCGTCAAGAAAAGGCAGAATCTACCTGATCAATGATAATTACAGAAAACAGCGATCTCTTTTAAAAAATATGAAGTTTCCAGCGTGGCTATGTTATGTGGCGCGTTTGATAATAACTTAATTACGCATAACAATACAGACTGGTCCGCCCACATCGTTATCTGCTATGAGTCACACTTGTTACTCGTTACTTAATAACTTTAACTGATAACTGTTGGTAGGTATATGTATACAATATTACACAAATATGAATGATTTGTTTACTATGGCTGATAAGCGAATCTAAGCTATGCCAATATAAACAGTTAATGATAGTTAACTTGTTATATGAACGTTTATTAAGGTGAGAAGGCTAACAAATAACGTATGAATATCTTGTAGATGTATCGAATTGCTCTTATTTTTCATTGCATAGGGCTCAATAGGGCTATAATCAATATACCTTTTACATTAATTCGAACTTCCTCATATGCTTACACATTTGATAAATTGGTGACAATTTGAGACTAATGTTTTTGTGGTCTTGCTTATGTAATTTTCAAAACATAACTCGATAATGTTAGTACTTACAGCACAAATATCGATTGATAGATCGCATACGAGTAACCTAGGCGATTCGATCTTATCACAGAATGAACGCAGTAGGTAGATAGATTAGTAGGTACTTATGCATATGCACTAATGTAACCTTGTCCGAATAAGCTCATAATTAGGTGACCTCCCGAGTAATGTCATTGTGTTGCTGGTCATGACAGAAGAAATAAATTCATTTCTTTATCACGTATACTTAATGACAGAAATTTACGATTAGTTATTAATTATTGATCAGCGAATAGGTTATAGTAGGTGTTTCTTGATTAATTATAGCATAGCTTCTTTCACTGCTTTTGTTGGTAGAACTTTTCATGATATAAAATCAGTCAAGTGAGTCAAATGGAAGGCGGTCTTGCACACTTCCGTACCAACCATCCTTCCGCCTTTAATTTTAATGTTCTGACATTTTATGTTTTGTAACCATATAATAATAGTCACTATTACCTATGATTCATCCGGATATTATCTTGTTATGTTTTTACATATTACATAAACGAGAGTTGATTCACTGATTGATGAATAACACACACAAAAACACTTGCAAAAAGTACCATTGAGACGAAAACGTTTCTTTTAGTTTTTTTTTTATGTAGTAACTAGCTTTTGCCCGCAGCTTCGCTCACGTGGACTACTGAAATGGGATGACGATTTAATTCTATGCATTAAAGCATTTGTTAACCGAAATTGTTAAAAATCCGTTAAACTATCTTTGCGTAAAAGATTAATAAACGTTTATCGATCTACCCATTCTTCGATCTATCCAACCTTCTAC
>DWPV01003985.1:0-14278 GCA_018251915.1 Urbanus proteus proteus
AAAACCTCCACACGTAATTGCTAAAAAATGACTGTTATATTTCTAGGTTTATTAAAGTACTGGCTTTTGCTCGCGACTTCATACACGCACTACCTATATTAGGTACCTACAAAAAATTCACCCCTAATAACCCCTATATTATTACCCTTAGTCGAAGATTCAAAAATCCTTTCTTAATGTTTACAAATAACCTTATGGCCCAAATATTATGGTTCTATTTTATTACATAGATTAGTCACTCGTGAATCCTTTCGCTTCTTTACCTACCTATAGATGTTACAATTACATGAACATAAAAACAAAAAAAAATGGAATGCAAAACGGAAATGATACAATAATTCCATACACGATGATCGAATCATACCTTTCTATAGATATGCTTGCTATCAATGAGACAGAAACTCATGACCATGATACCTTTTTCAGACAAGCCTTCTACCCAAGATGGGTGGTATATAACCATCGGAGCATCTCGAAGCAGCACAGTTCACTGCGAGCGCAAGACACAACGCTAGCTCTATTTCTTATCTAAGTAAAGATGAAACTGGTAAGTGGTTTTAACTTACTCAGATTTAGGGCAGTGCTAGAAATAGGTCTTTACGAAATGTAGGTCAGTAGGCGATGTCGACTTATTTCGCGTCGCACTGAATTAAATTTTCGTTTTTTGAATCATTTGTTATTTTTGAAATATAGGTCATTTTTTATTTTGCAATAATAGGGAAAATAATAAATAAAGATGGGATGATTTTTTCGAAGAAGCAGTGTTTGTAAATGTGCAGTTTAATGGGTTATTTGTGATATTATTTTTTTCCTTCTGGATTAAAAAAACTTTTTTATTTACTTATTAAGGCTTTAATTTACAAGTGACTTAATTTTTCACGAGTCATAAGCTGAATTTCAACCGTCGTTCAAATTTCAAATTTCGTTATTTTTAAACTTCATTTATTACTTTCATTTTATTTTATGTTCGTTTTTTATTAATATAATAAATTAGATATCATAATTTTATAGTAATTAACTTATACAGTTAACGGAGTAACTTACTCTGAGTAAACATCGCGGTAAAGGTCGAAGTTCATAAAATGGCCGAGCATCCATAGATCTGTGAGATATTTTCCAATCCCTTTACGACTTAATTAGATATTAAATTTGTATCTTAACTGCGCTAATCAATAAATAATTTATTATCTTAACACAGATGATCCCAGTTATTGACCGCATAGTTAAGATCAATCAATCACTATAGATTATTATTTTATAACCAACATAACCAAGTAACAGTTTATACGATTCAATTAAACTGTCACAGGACTGGGTAAATTAATTTTAAGGCCTAAGGCAAAGTTTCAGAACTAAAATGTACGAAATAATTATATTCTGAATTACTAAATAGTAAATTTTGGATCGCAAATATTTTAGAATTTTCATATTTTTTCGAATTGATACTGACATTTCATCATTTCAGTTTTGAATTTCAATTGTGGTAAAAATTGCTAATAATTTAAAACTTGTCTATCGAATGCATTTTAGTTTTATTGCAATGTGTATATTTCAAATATATTACTTTGGGTAGCTTGTTCTTATGATAATTGCAATATTTTTGAAAAGCGATTAACGGTCTTATGTAAGTGCAATGAATGCACACTAACTTTCATAGTATTAAGAAATAACTTTGCTTAGGTAATGTGATTGATTATAAAATAGGTTCTTTCATTAAGACTTATTCTTAGATAAAAATATAAGTTATTGTTAGAAAGCAAATATAAACATAATCATATTATAAGAGGATGGTGGTGTTATTAAAGAGTGAGCATCTCTTTGAGGTTTTATTGCACCCACGGGACCGTAAGTGCCTCATAGTAGCAACAGAGCTTTTTGTTGTAGATTGAACCATGGTAGTGCAGAATTTCTCGTCAAGACATTTCGTCAAGCATTATGAACTTAACCCTTAAGAATAGCTATACATCCATTTCAGTTAGGACTCCTGTACATGGAGCTTTTACTGTTAACATAAATATTTGCACGTGACATGATTATGTATTAACAAAGAATAATTGTTGTTTCAGTTCATTGTCGCCGCCGTAATCGGGGTCTGCTCTGCAGCCCGTCTTGATAACGCGTACCTCCCCCCTAGAGGAGGAGCTGGGGCTGGTTACGGCGCGGGCTCCGGGCCAGGAGGCTTTGGGGGTGGCGCTGGAGGCCCTGGAGGCTTCGGGGGCGGCGCTGGGGGTGGTTTTGGCGGTGGCGCTGGAGGTGGCTTTGGAGGTGGCGCTGGAGGCGCTGGCTTCGGCCGAGGGGGAGCGGGAGGTGCCGGTGGTGGCGCTGGGGGCTACTCTGGCGGTGGTGGATTCGGAGGCGGCGCTGGAGGCTTCGGTGGCGGCCGTGGTGGATCATCTCCCGACGCTAACGCCCAAATCCTGAAGCTCAACTCCGAAGTGACCGCTGAAGGGTTCTCCTATGACTTCGAGACCTCCAACGGTATCAAAGCTGACGCGTCTGGAGTTGCCACCAATGGAGTCCAGTCCCAGGGAAGCTTCGCCTACAAGGGCGATGATGGTCAAGACTACAGCATCCAGTACACCGCTGACGAGAACGGCTTCCAGCCCCGTGGTGCCCATCTCCCCACCCCTCCCCCCATCCCGGAGGAGATCCTGAAATCCCTGGAGCAGAACGCCCGTGATGAGGCCGCTGGCATCATTGACGATGGTAAGTCCATTATAATGTTTTTACACTAATTGCCCCATGCAGGATTATTTCTGTAATGTGGGTGCCATAAACACACAGAATCGAAATCGATCGTTTAAATATGTCAGGTTGGGGATAGAATCCAAAACCCACTGCGTTTCAGACTGGTATGGTAAATGCTCAAGTTATCAAATGATATTATTCTCTTTGGTCCTAAGAAACAGAAATAAACGCTGACAAATATGAATACAATTAATGTGAATCATGTAAATTAATAGAACACACCATAGTTCCATATGTGTGCTGATCTCGGTTGAATATTTTCATCGTTTGTCATTGTTTATAGCTATTAAATATTAAATTAATTATACATAGCTTGCAGTATAAATTAAACCCTTAGGTTTAAAAAAAAAGGTCTAAATCAAGCAACATTTGACGTTCCAATTTGAAAAGTTTCTAAATCATAAAATCTTTCAACTTTACTTAAATATGTCATGATTATGTACCGTAATTAAAATATATAAACATAAATGATTATTATTTAATATAATATGATAATTATATTGATCTGTAAACTTTCCATAATTGTAATCATAACCGTTATCTATAATATTGTGGAAAAGTTTGATAAATATTATCTAATTGATGAGTCCAAGCATTAATAGAGAAAGTAGTTTGTACGTATGGGAATAAAATTATAGTGTAATAATATAAAAAAAAAACATTTAAAAAATAATGATTTTTATGAATCGACAATCGTAAGATAAAAATTAAGCACAATTAGCATAAAATTGGGTTAAATACTATTTTCAGACCAAATATTTTGTCAAATAACATGTCAATAGTGTCCTAAACAAGATATATATAATTAGTTGATATAGGAATTGCTCATCTGTTACTATCTAATCTCAGATCTAGATAGATCGATACTACTTCATCGCGTGTTGCAAAACTAAACATGACCTATAACATTTGATACACCGATCACTCAAGTAAAAAATACATGTGCTCTAACACATCACAAGATGGCACATCCACTTACCTTTTTGCAACGGATTAGCAAAAAGTACAAATGACCGAGTCGATTAAGACTAAAAAATGTAGCAGAAAAATATTCGCCATTATAGATGAGAATACAAATAGGATTATATGAAAAAACTGAAACACTAATGTGTTAGGAGTGACGTACACGGTGTTGATTTAATGTCAAAGTTAAATCTAAGACATTAATTTTTAAAAAGTTATTTTTTTAAAGTGGTAATATTAGGGATTATTTAAAAAAATACTGTTATTTTACAGTACAATTTATTTTAATTTAGTGCGCAATAAATTAGCAATAAATTTGATTTTAAAGAAATAATATCGTGGAAATAGCAAATAATTTAATAAAACATTTGATTAGTATCGCAAAATTTGTCCTAAATATGCCAGTATGCGGTGAACATTACGGTCATAAAGCACGAATTAACCTGATACAGAAAACCACAGTTTAACCTTAGTATATGTACTACTGTCCATTCGTTAAATGTGGGTAACCATCTTATATCTAATTTTAGGATATTCCTATCATTAATATGAACCCCTTATGTGTCAATGGTGACTCCGCCTCTTTACCTATAGTTTATAACAGCACCGTTAAGAATTACTGTGTCAATAATTTAAAGGGTGTGATAAGGTATGTACTCTTATACCCGGCAAACTAACAGTAAGAATATCAAGGAATCTTTTATTGAATTGAGTTAGGGCAATATAAATAAAATTGTCATCACTACATAGTATAAAACAAAGTCGCTTTCAACTATCTGTCCCTATGTATGCTTTCATTTTTAAACGCAACGGATTTTGATGCGATTTTTTTAAAATATAGAGTGATTCAAGAGGAAGGTTTATTATATAATTTAACGCGTGCGAAGCTGCGGGCAAAAGCTAGTAATATATTTTTATGGACCACAACCCCACTTAACATTGCACTGAGTTCCCATTAGCAAATGGCAATTCTACTTTAATAGAAAAAAATGGATCCCACCTCATGGTCACTCTACAGTGAGCCTACCGATGAGTTACGATGACGCGATACGCTTGCGTCAGGCAATGCACTCTGTAAGGCATAGGTCATCACTAATTACCCAGGCATCCTAGACTGACTTAGATATCTAATAGGTAATACATAAGTGAATGTGCGGTTGGAAGCGATGTCACCTATTTATTTTGAATCGGATTTGAGCCACTTGGATTTTATTTCGAAATATTAAACTGTATTGAAATAATTGAAATTATTGTCGTCTATTATGAGTATTATAACAATTGATCTTCTCATTTATTTAAGTATGACTATAAAATAAGTGATTAGTCAGAAGTCTTTTTCCTGATACAAACGTATTTGATGCATTCCGACTTAGACCTCAGGGGTAGCAACGCATCTGTGGCCAACCTTAAGTAGAACTGTGATCTTATCTGGGGTTGATTACAGATGTCCATACGGCAGCAACCACTTACCATCAGGTGAACTACATGCTCGTTTCCTACTCCAATAACAAAACTACCCATCCGATTTCCAACCGCACTTAACGTTGCTTAACTAATATAAACGAGACAGATTACGCACTTTCCGTTTATACATCTTAGGATTATACAAATGTCGTAACACTAACAATGTTGCTCCTAGAACGGTTACGTTGGAATAGGTCATAGTTTAATTGTCTGAGTACCAGTGAGTAATCTAGTTCTTGCTTTACCTTAATGTTAAACAGCTCGCAGTTAGGTAAAGTAGATAGCGTGTATAGAAAATGTTACGTAAAGATGCGTTACTGCGATTTTATTATAAATTTTATGCTTCGTAAAGTAATTAATAAATTACATTCGCACAAAGAGGCCGTAGGTATCGAAGTAAGTAGGTTGTAGGTATAAAATTTACTTTTCTATCCCTCGGGAGTAGTATGTTTTTTCGAAATGAAGGTACTCTATGTCCTTTTCTGGACTCTTTACTATCTGTGTTCAAAATTTCACAACGAACTGTTGAGCAGTTAGGGCGTAAAAGCGTTACAAACAAACAAATAAACATACATTCCCATTTATAATTATTAGGATTTATAAATCCAAATAATCGGTATAAAAGTTATCTGAGGCTCCAACTCAGTCCTCAGGGGTAGCAACGCAATGTGGTTAACCTCAGGTAGGATCTAGATCTTATCTGGGTTGATTACAGATGGGCGGCAATGGCTCTTTTCCATCAGAGCATGCTCGTTTGCTACTTCGATCACGTAAAAAATATATGTGTTGTATAACAGTGTAGTTGGGTATAGATTTAGAAAAGCATCAATTCTTCTCTTTCTGTGGATGTCGTTGGAGGTTTCTAGGGATAAAATCTGCCTATCTCCTGGATTTTAGGCTATTGCGTCTTCTTATATAACATCTCACTAAGTGTATGCGAAGTTTATTGGCAAAAAACCCTAATTATAGAAGGTCATGGGAAATAATGCTGCCAAAATCCTCGTTAGGGGAGGCCTATGTCCAGCAGTGGACCTCAAAAGGCTGACGAATGGATAGAAGGAAAATTATACGACTAGATTCCGTCCACGTCTTCTTTATATACTAGGCTATGGGTTAAATGGTCGTTATATAGACAGTAAACGTAAAATATAATGAAATAGTTAAAATCTTCTCTATGAACACAGATATGCCAAGTTTCACAGTGATTTAGTTCAAATTGTGTTAAATTTAACGATCTCGTACGTAACGTTTAGTAAATTCTCCTATCTAGTGTATTTAATTAAATAAATTACAAAGCTTTATGCCTTCGTTGTAGTTGAGACATATGCCCAGCAGTGGGACCGAAAAATGGTTGAGGCGACAAAACTCCAAAAGTAGTTTCTTTTTTAATTTTAGAAGTCTAACTTAACGCACGTATTTTTTAACACATTCTATTATATCGCCACACTACCATCTTCTGTATCGGACATACCCACCAAAATCACAGAACCACCCACCAACCAAAGACCCAAAACCAACAGAACACCCAAAGAACAGAAATCTAAATTCATCATTTAAATATCTGTCTGACCGGGGATCGAACCCGAGACCCATTGCGCGTCAGACCGGTATACAACCGCTCCGTCATGCCGATCGTCACAATCCAACACGCATATAAAATCTAAAGCTCAATTCAATCTCATCAACACATATTCGCGTTATTGCCAAATACTTCACGATGAGTCTTAAAATCCATTTGGAAGGGCCATCATCATCCTAGACTCAAATCCATTTGGAAGGGCCATGTTACGTCACAGTATATCGGGTAAGTCGTGACCCGCTCAGTCCGCTTAAGGCGTGGGCACACGCTCGCATCCTTATAAAAAGGTTATGGGTATCCTGAGTGAATGTATGGGAATTGCGGTTCATCAAAAGTTGACGATAAATTCAGTTCCATTTACTAAATTGGTTTCTGAGATCAATAGACCAATATGGTAGACTATTGTGTGGGAAAATGCCCTTAACTTTTGTTGTCTTATATAAAGCTAGTGTGAAAAAGATTAATTACCTACTAAAGGATTTCTTTTCCGTAGAAATTCGTCTTAGTCACACCCATTTCTTCAATTTGAAAGTAGTATATACTGATGGTTTCTTACTGGATTTGAAGGGTTGCATAAGTGTAAAGTACTTACATTTATGATCGAACAAAAATCTTACTTGAGATTGTTCTTAGAATATCGGTTACCTTCAGATAAACTAAACGATCATTTACCTTAATTTGCAAACAAAAAATTGTCACATCTTGACACAATTCGTCACATTTCTGACCAATTATTATAATAGTTATAACAAACATTACAACGTCCTTCATTTCGCTTAAATACAAAAATAATAACGATAATAGACCTTTAGGACGCAATGTATATTAAAAATAATGAAGTGCTTACACATAATGGCCCTTTGCGAAACTCTGATGTACACTCGCCTTATTTTGTAATTCGCATAAACTTAGGGAAGCGAAAGTGTGGGCTAACATTTAGAGAAATTATGAAACTATGGACCGCCCGCGGTTTTGTCTGTTCGTGGGATCGTGCTCCATTTCGTAAACTAATCTTGTGAGTCTTCAACTTAGTACATTTAGATATTACGAACAACTTCTGTAACACTAAATAAAGTTGATATTTTTTCCTAGTAACTTACTAAGGATTAAGTTAGAATGTTTTATGTCTGAATTGAAGACATTATTTCTTTTTTCTTCAAAACATACAGTTTCGTGAAAGGTTTAAAAAAAAGAAACCAATTTCTGTCGAAAAACCTTATTATAAAATTATTTTTCTTTAACTTCGTTTGTTATTTCTTTTAGGGTGACTCTCTTATTTAGGAGAAAAAACTGCTGTAGATCGCATTCACATATAAATAAAATCTTTATATACGCACATATCTAACAAGGATATGCAGCAAGATAAAAATACCAAAGATTTATTATCTGGTGCCTTTTCCGTATAATATCGGTTAAATGAAAGTAAAATTATTCAGACTCCAAAAACGAGTGATAATTGAGTGCAAATTATTCCACGCGTACAGAGATGTCATTCCATCTATAAGATGAACGGCATTTTGTTATAATGATCAGTAAAGATGCGGCGTGAATTCAATTGCATTGCGTTATATCAGTTAAATCGTTCATCTGGTTGAAAATCATTTACACGTATGTCAGTCGAGTGTGCTAGATTACGACATGATTCATCGACGGATGAGTTAGTTGCTAATATTAATGAGCTTACGTACTTTAGACGCCTTTTATTAGTTTTATTTATTGATATAAAGAAATTGATTAAAATTGATCTAGACAGCGGCTATCTTTTTTATGCTGTCGAAAATTGCTTTGAGTTCGTTGAAGGCGGTGTGTGAAGTTTTCTGGTGTTAAAAAGTTTAATTGACAAGTTTAAGCGGTAAAGTTTTGACAAAAATATTTGACAGAGTTTAATTGACACATTTGAACATTTAATTGACTCACGAATAAAATAAGAAAAAGTACAAAGCAAAATTTCTACCCCAAAAAAGCAATACCTTAGCTGCAGAAAGCTCCAAGGAATAGAAGGTAAGGACCTCCCTTGCCTTGCCCAGCAGAGGGACTGTCAAAAATATCAAATAACTCTTAATTATGAAAAAAATCTAAAGAGTTAAAAAATGGAAGTAACTATAGATAATATTGTAGAATTAAATACAACATTTAACCCAAAACTTACGATATAAGAGACCTATAACGAAAGCATGACCTAAGAACAGGCGGAGTCATGTAACTGAATATAGAACAGTGAGAAATATGTAAATTGGCCCTATCTTCACCATCTCGACCCATAATGCCCCAGCCTTTGTTCCGAGTTTCTTAAGTTTCCCATATCTATGGGAACCGATTTTGTCGCGCGAAAACAAATTGTATTTATGCGGATAAAGATTAAAACGGACGTGACGAAACGACAGTTTTATTGTTTGTGTTAATGTCATGACTTGTCGTTGAAGGATTGGTAATTTATGTATTATGTTTTACATAGAAATAAATACACTTGTTAATGTATATCTTGTGAAAAAAAAGCTCCTATTTCATGGCAAATACAGTTTATATAGTAATGTACTAATTAAACGCCTAAATACGCTAATACCCACTCCAGAGAAAGAGTTCTGTCTATTACAGCTATAATATTTTGTTAGAGACTTTCGATACAGCCTTCCAACTCTCAGGCGTTTCTTCATTTGTGGTTAATCTCAGATATGACTCTATATTATCCGTCGTCGGTTAAAGTTGGTACAAGTTGGTGTTAGTGGCCAGTTACCATTAGGTGGATTTGTTTGGGTACTTCCATGTTATAAAAATAAAAACTAACTTCACAAACTACATAATTTCACGATATAAATTTTTATTTCAACAATTCTAAATATAATTGAACTTTACTCAAAAATTCAAGTGCTATTTACATAATCACTTAAACACGATTGATATGTTATTACACTTTTTGATTAACGATGTAGCAAAATAAATTGAAGCGAGCTTTTCTAGGTTAGAGTGACTTGCAATATCAACATGGCGTGTTACTTAACTTTTTCAGTCATCTTTACATAATATCAAGATTCAAGATCACAGAGTTAAGAAGGTATAGAGATGTCTCTATTTCTCTAATACCTATGTCATTAGGTATTTAATTGTACGTATTTGTGTTCGATTATAATCTAGGTCGAGATGAGTTGCGATTATTTACCAAAATAAAAAAAAAACCCATGCCTTAAAATTACTTAGCAGATACTTAGGTTTATTTACTGATTATTATTTATTTATTTACTTTTTGCTGACAATTTTTTTAACACGATTTAAAATTTAAATGATAATTTTCCCTCATGTGCTGACCTGATTTTTTATCTTTAGCAACTAAGTATTTTTATAAATATTTAAAGTTTCCATAAAGCCAATTGTTATAGAGATTTTTTGTCATTTCTATATTTTTAACTCTATGTTTGAGATTAAACTTAGTACGTAATGAGATTGAGTTTCCGCAACAATTTCATAGTAAACAGACATTTTGACATGATTCATCCGGAGATGAGTCTATTTAAACATAATTACTATGTTCATTTTGAAATAACTTAGGTCAGAAGCGAATTAGGTTTTTATAAACGAAATAAGTAAGCTCAGTTAGGTAAGATACATTGTACAGATAAATCGTATTTACATTTTGTATATTGTATAATCCATCAAGTTAAGGTCGGTCTTTGGATGGGTGACCGTCAGTAGCTAAACTTACTAGGTATATTTTGCTTCAAGACTCCCAAGCTTAGAGAGGAGATCTAATTCCTAAAACGTCGACTTACATAAATTTTTGTATTTTCAATTACTTAAAAAATCACCGAATATAAATAAAAAAACAGTAGTAAAAGTACTTATCGCGTAATAATTTACCTTTCTTGATAACCATCTTATTTAGTAGTAATAAATGTAATGCAATTTTATGTGACGATGCGTGTAATTCAATTGCATTAAGTAAAGGTCGTTATGTAGAGCAAAAGCTTAAAGGTCAATCGAATAGATTTGTGGCGACTAACCTTGGAGCTTTCGGATGCTACAGTTCGTGTGTGGCCCCGAAACTAGCGATATTTATATATTGATGCGTTAAGTATAATAGTTTTAAATTTAATTTTACTAAGTGGATGTTAATGTTGTTTTGAATTTTTTTATCCTTAAAGATTTTTATTGCGTAGAGCAAATTGTTAACAGCCTAAAAGTTTCGCGTATACAAACCAAAGAAAAGTACATAATTTCGATTATTTTAGATATTATCTTTAATTCCAATTTAGATGTCTTTTGATCCTTAATATTATTTAATAATAAATAAAATTTTAACTCTAATTTTAATTTCAACACAAGTATCATGTAATACATAGTTTTAAGTAATTTTATCTAACTAGACATTTTTTCACAAAAAAAAACATAATCTAAAAAAATCCAGCTGATTAGCATAGTTAAACAGAATAAATTAAAATTATTTTTAACATTCCTCGTTAATTGAATAGTAAGCCAGTTTCAATTTCAAAACTTAAAAGTATTACGTTTTCGCTATCGCTCCCAACAATATTTCGTGGCCCCACATTATTCACGACCCAACAATGCAAAGATGTGCGTGAATGCATTGCGTCAATGCCGAATAATTTTGTAATTGTAATTGAAAATCTGATTACCGCCCCACTTGTTACGATAATTGTGGCAAAGGTCAGCTCATAATAAGCCATCGTAAGCCATCATAAGCCATGCCACGAAATGGCTTATTACATACATTTGGATGCTTATTACGCTGACAGCTACTTTGTGATTCTCGAATAATAATTGCAGGAACGAATTTTATGTGTAATAGCTTCTGTAAATTACTTAATCGCCATACATTTTATGTAATAGGATTACCTACTATGATAATATAGAGTCCAGGTTCGGTTCCCATTCAGATTTTAATAGTAAATTTATAATTTTGGGGTTATTAGCACTTTATTGTAAAAAAACTTTAAAATAAGTGTTCTAGACAATAATGTGGCAAAGAACGGAGAATCAATATTTTACACTAGCTGATCTCCGCGGTTTCGCGCGAGTTAAAAAAGTAAAAAGTAAGGCGCGCGCGCCAATGCTTGTTTCGAAAATTAAAGTAGCCTATGTTACGCCTTAGACCTTCAGCAATCTGCCAGTGAAAGTCTCGTCAAAATCGGCCCAGCCGTTTAGAAGATTAGCTCAGCCAAACAGACAGATCGACAGACAAAAAAAATTTGAATTGCATTTTCGTTATAGGTATCGTGTATACTTTTATATGCATTGGGTAAAAAAAAATGAAATCACAAACAGACACTTCAATTTTATTTATTTATAAAGATGTCTCTTTTAATTTAATTGGGACTAACTAAGACAAAAGTTATTAAAATAGAACAAAAAATTATACTTTAAAATTAACCTAATTTTGATACATTCCCTATTATTAAAGTCAGTTAATAGTTATTGACAACCGATACACCGTACACTACCTTAGATATGATGTGTTCCACAATTTGTAGAGCGTGACATCAATACTAGTCAGCATTCTCATCTTGGCATTTAAAATAGACCTTTAAGTTAACTTAACTAGTAAAAGGTTTACTGCTACATATTTTGAAGTGTCTTGTTGATTGAAGTTACTTTAACACGATTTTAAAGTTATTCGAATAAGTACCAGAATATATTCAATAACTTTGAAGTGTTATTTATTATATTCATTAAATTGACATCATAAAATTTAGTACCTACAGCACTAGGATTATAAAGGGTCCATTTATGTACCTATCTATTTCAGTTTGGTCAACATGATTAACCATAACTTTAACTTAAGATGATTTCTATAAGCTATTGTGAATACTTAATATTTGCATATTCTTTCATATTCTTTTGTTACTTCAATTTTAAAAAAATATTTTAAACTTTCTCAATGATAAATAAATAATTTTAACCCTCTATAGGCGATTGTAACCACTTAGGTTCTACCAGGACCGAATGCCCGTGTGCTCCTATTTTCATAAAAAATACACATAACTTCTCTTTGTCAAAATGTCAAAAATTATTCAATTGTCAATAAATGTTTTTCCAGGTACCTACAAGGGTGAGGGTGCTGGAGCCGGCGGTGCTGGCGCTGGCGGTTACGGCGGTGCCGGCGGTGCCGGGGCCGGCGGTTACGGCGGCGCTGGCGGTGCCGGCGGCGGTCGCGGCTTCGGCGGCGGTCAGGGCGGCTTCGGAGGCGGCGCCAACCGCCAGTACCTCGCTCCCAACGCTGGTGGCGGACGAGGCTCCGGAAACGGCAACTTCAACGCGCAATCTGGATACCGTTATTAAATAATCGAAGATGGTGATGAAAGAAATTAGAAAAATAGCGTTTAAAAAAAGTTACCATTTGAATGTCATTCGAAAGCGCTGATTGGTTGGCTGGACCAATCAGATTGATTTGATTAGTCGTTTAAGAATTAAAACGACCAATCAGAATTGTATCTGTGATTTATTTGTACAGAACGTCAATTTCTTTCATTATCACGCTTCATTTAATTATTTATAACCTTCATCATTAATATAAATCAACGATATACGCTTCGCTCGCACTGATTTCCGTTCGCTCATCAGTTTAATGAGCATCAACTGTATAAATACTCATTATTATTATTTAAAAAATCTTCATTACTTTCTTTTCTTCATTAATGATCTCAAAATAACATTCTACAGTCTATCAACTCCTTTAATGTATTTAGTATAAGTTTTGTATAAGTTTACGGCGATAAAATGGACAGTAATAGAAAGTAAGACGGCGATGCAATAAAACGATGTACAACGATGTAGTTTTAACGATTGTAAATATGAAATGTAACGAATAAACTGTAAAGCAATGTTACTATGTGTTTGTTTAATATCCCCAACACACACACACACGTACGATAAAAAACTATATGAGTTTATTTGGTCTTTTAACATTTGAAATAATCAATAACAATTATCATTATATAATTATGAATTTATTTTCTCATATATTGATTAAATTAAATATTTACAAACAATTAACTAACATATAAAACTAAAACTTAAAATTACAACTAAAAGAGACTATTATAAATAAAATAAACCTTCTAAATTAACCTTCTAATAAATTATTATTATTGTTTTAACAATCACACATTTTTTAAAATAAACTAAATTTTCTGACACAATATAAGTTACCTAGCAATACGTTAAAAAAATAGAAACAGAATTATTCATTTTTAAGATTGTTGAGTTTATCATACCCAATGTATTAGTTAAATAGACAATTTACTATCTCAATTATTCCTTCTATATAACATAAGAGTAATCAGTATGTTAATTAAAGATTCAATAGATAAATTCAACATGTCTTTTATTACCACTAAAGTTTTAACTAATGAACTTAAATACCTAAGACTAGCATGTTTTTTGGCATTAGACATGAGATAAAACATTATCTCACGAATTTTTATTACTTCATTTCGTGTGGAATGAAGTTTACACCCGAAACTGTTCAAATCATTTAGCATTTTAAAATACCTAGGTTTACCTAAATTTAAG